>CATOGU010000048.1:0-45574 GCA_951799445.1 Pseudisothecium myosuroides | reverse complement strand
GACATAATTGTTCCTCAAGTGGTTTGGATCGGAGAAGGTGACGTCTTCTTTTCATAAACCGTTAAATTGTAATGGCTGTCCTAAGACTGTCTTGCATGAAATGATTGCAATCCTTGAGTCGTGGGTTTCGTGAACGAAGCTCTGATTGGGCTCGGGTGTGATTGGAGTGGGCACCCGGTAGAACGTAGCAACGATGACTTCACCGCCACTGCCGGAAGGATGGTCGGGTGGCCCCTTCCTTCATCCAGAAAATAGATGAAACCTAAACCCTACGGAACGGAGCGAGTAGGGTCTAGGCCTGTAGCGGAGCGCCGTCAGGTGCGTAGCTACAGTCTTCCTTAGGGTTTGCTCAAGAGGCTCAGGGTTGATGGGTCAAGGTTTTTGGGTTTTATTATTAAATTTTTTTTGGGGGTTTAGATTGGATGGGCGGTCGGGATGGGTTCCGTCGCTCACTGGACAAAGACGTGGGGCGGGAGGCACTCACCCGGCCATTCTCCCAGTAATGGTTTAGGGTTGAGGTCGCCTCGGCTACATGTGTCCCACCCTGTCATTTTATTCTATCATATTTTCAAATCAGAATAAAATATAAACTCCTTCGGCATTATCGGAGGGAAAAAATCGATGGAGATAAATTGATAATATATTCCGTAGAGAAGATGAAATTATCCAGAGCTGTTTCAGGGAAAACAAGTGAAATCATGTGGCGAAATGAAAGAAATATGAAATGATCGAAAATCAATGTTTGGGGTGGTCTATTCATCCGTACAATAGAAAAAACGTATCCCGGTAAGAACATGCAATGTCGAACACCAATGCTTTGTAAGAAGCATCAATATGACATTCACATCCTCCGGATCATCGTAGTTTTGGGTTCATAATAAATTTGTACAGTAAATAAAAATACACTCGAGTTCTAATATGAGCATACATAACACCCATCATTTTTTTCTATTCTCCTCTCCTATCATCATCTTCCTTCCTTCATGTCAATTGAAATGGATCCCAAATCCAGGAACAAGAATTGGAAATCAACAATAGGATATAGGGCTTTTGTTGCAACCCTTTTCTTCGGCCAAATTCCCATAAGAAGCTTCGAAATGGGTAGTACATGGTTTCCAAAGCACAAGGAACGTTTTTCGAATTCCCTGCAGGTATTGTACTAAAACTCCCCTCCCAGGAAACACAAAAATGTAGCAAATCGATGTTCACAAGGAATGTGCCTTCACAGGGAAATGTGAGGCAGGGAATTTCATTCATTGGATGAAGGGAACATCTGTGCATTTTTCACTGTCATCACTGTGCTGAGATTCTACCTCCTCTTCTAGTGCTTCCATAATGCTAATAGATAACATGGTGTCATTAGGTCTATGCTCCAAAAACTTCTCCAAACTCTGGAGAGCACTACCTACATCTTTAAAGCCTACAACCTCTGCCTTCAATCCCTTCTCATAATCTTGGCCATTTGTCGACTTGCCTTTTATTTTTAAGCTTGTAAAAACTTAAAAGTACACTCATCTTTTACTTTATGAGCTTAAACATATGTATGATCTTTTAGTTTACGAACTTGAAAATACATGTACCTATCCATTTGTTTCTAAAATGGACATCTAGAGTCACTTTGCAACCAGAAACTATTACTTCACCACAAAATTATCTCCCCCCAAGTGATGGCTCTTACGAAAAGCCTTTTTTTGGAAACTTATCATTTACCAAGGAAAAATTAACAAAGTCGGGAGCGCAACATTGCGCAATGCTTAACACATAACACTGACTAGTCTTAATTTCAAGGGAGCGAAAGTCTCCATAACACATACAGAGTTTTAACACTCATTGAGGTAACACTTATCGAGGCCTGACTGTATGCGGGAGAAACAAATATTTGAGAAATTTGTCGTTCGCATTAGAAGGGACATTTTTGCGTGGTTTGGGACCAAAAATGACCTCATAAATCACTCTAGAGATCAAGGATTGAAAAAAATAGACCAACCATCCTTTTCAATAATATTTTGGAGTATGTCAATTTTTCCGTCGTTTCCCATCTTTGGATTTTTCCATTGCAACTAAACTTTGACTCCGTAAACTCCGGTTACACCCCCGAAAACCAACCCGGTGCAAACCTCCCAAATGGAACTGGTAGTTGCCCCGCACCGAACTCCCTCTCTAAGTGGAGCTCCGTTGATGATTACCAGGCATTCGACATTTCGATGCAATTGCTCCTTTTTCCCGACTGTGCTCGTAGCTATTTCTCGAACTTTGCAAATTTATTTTGGAGCTGCTCGAGTCGATTTTGTGCCATGGATTCCTTTCCCATGGGAGGAGATGCCCCGGGTTCCAAGTTCATGGCGATCTGGTATTGGGAGTTCCTACTCCGTCACTCGTCCGGGTCGGATGTAGTCCGCACTTTGCACAACAACTTCCAGCCGGAACTTCCCGAGGGAGTTCAGCGATTGGCTCAGATGTGTGTCGCACGTTTGCTCACCAACATGGTGGAGCAATGTGAATGCTTCATTGACCTGCCCGAGGCCATCACGTGGGTGCAGTACCTGGGAAACTATTTGGTGGACGGAGGTCACGCGTTGGATGAGGTTCATTTGTGGGGCTCTGGCCTCTCCCAATTGCCCTTGCAGAAAGGGCAGTTGGATCCCCACGTCGATATTTTGTTGGGGCTATTGCTCAGTCTCGAGGCGGATGGATCTACCCGCGAAAGGGACGAGCAGGCCAGGTCTTTGTTGTCGGACTTCCTAGGAATCGTGTGGGAGCTATTCGGTCCGTCCGTAGTGGAGCGGATGATGTGTAATGCTGCCGGACGCGGGGGAATGACCACCTTGGCAAGGGGAGCAGGTCGGACCTCGGGGCTCGAGGAGTTGGACCGGGCCTTGCAGGAGGCGAGGGAGGAGCACGCCAACTTGCGCAGGGTGTTGGAAGAGCAGAAGAGAATCTATGAGATGGTGCGTGTAGGATTGACAAGTAAGAGAGGAGGCTTGAATGCGGTTGCAAAGAAGGTTCTACAACGCGCAGAGTCGATATCGCTGCCTTCCAGCTCCCAATCGCATCAGCGGCCCCAGTCACGGCATGAGTTTGCCTCTCCGGAGTACACGTCCAAGAAGGCAGGAGGGGAGGATTGCGTCAAGAAGCTCAGGTTTGCAGGGGGACCGGCTCGGGAAGAGGAAGACGGCGATGATACCGTGATTGTGGAGAAGGATATGCCGACAGATGGAGCAAATGAGGCCGGGGCGTGGAAGGCCAAGCCTGAAGCCGACAAGGTGAAAGCGACCAAGGGGAGAGCTAAGACTGTTGAGGACATGTTTGCTCAATTGGGCAAACAGGCAAAGAAGAAGCCAAGATTGCCATTCACGGAGAAGGACGACAGGACTTTGATCCAAGGTCTCGAACAGTTTGGCAAACATGATTTTCAGGCCATCAGGGATAAATTTGCCATCACCTTTGTAGGACGTACGGTAAAGGAGCTACAGGAGCGTGCCATGATTGCAGCGGAGGGCACGCCGCTGTCCAACATGTGGCGGTCGTTGAAGTGACTTTGGTTTTAGGGTTTAGGGTGTTGAAGGACTGTGACAGTGAGAATTCTTCCAGTGTGGAGTTTTGTTTGTATCGTCCATGCCTCCCTGCGTGGGAGTGAAATGAATAAAGGGGCGTTGGGTTCGCAAAAAATGTCAAGGTTCCTCGTAGGAGAGCCCAATTGGAGAGTTTGGGTATCTTTTTTGCAGGGGCTTGGATACATGTATAGCTTGGTATCAGAATTCAGGGTCCCCCCATTTTCGGGGTCTACAAATCCAATGGTGGTAAGCAAATCCTATAGGTTGTAGCTACAAGAATGCAATGCATTTACGGGTACACTGTCACACCTTTTCTCAAAGGAGTTACACCAGTGTCACTTCTCCCCTGACACATTTCCCTCAAAAAAAAATTCATTTTCATTTTTACCTACAAAAAGTCTTTAATTTGGAATGTTAAATCAAAAATTTCAACCTATGACCTAGGAGGATTTGCTGAACATACAACCTTAATACCTTGAACTTTTCAATATCAAATTTTTAATCATTAAACAATTATAATGTTGAGATTGTATGCTGATTATGTGAATAGGACATAAAAGACAAATTTCACGTCAAGGATTATTGAATTGCACTTGAACTACGGATTTCACAACTCCATACTTTATAATTCAATAGTAAGGATTTAAAATTCCGTATTCATACATCAATCTAAAAAAACTTTATAAATTTCGTTATAATTTTAAATGATATATTTAGGTAACCATACCCATAAATCAACAAAGATTACATAATCAATAATTATTTTTTGATTACGTACTCAAAAGCTATAAAAAATAATTAAGGTTCAGGGTTTTAGGGTTCAGGACGAATCCAAATCCAAATTTTAAAAATGTGAATTTGTACCAAATTCTCGAATATTGATTTATTGTCCAAAAACTTTGTTAGGTGCTTCAAAGATAAAGTTCTCTGGAGAAAGTCGAATTTTTTTATAAAGTTTAAAATCTTCAATAAAACAAATTATTCCTTCATACCTTGAACATGTTTACATGGAAAGATGCGATGTAATATATTCATGTAATGATAACAATGTTGTATGAAAAAATATTATTTCCTTGTGGTTTTAGGGTTTAGGGTTTTCATTAATTTTTAAAATATTGAAATGAAATAGTTTGTACCATAAATTTGAATTGAACTTGAATAAATATTTTAGTCGGATTAGTTCACATATTACAATGACGACCATAAAAAAGATGCTTGAAATAAAAAAGATCCTTGAAATGATATAGGTCCTTTTAATTAAAAGGATCCTTGTCATAAAAATCCATGTCGTTGAATAGGTGCATGTCATGAAATAGGTCCATGTCATTTGACCGTGATGGTGTAATTGATTTTCTAAATCGAAAGTTGTACAGACCAATTTTTTAATTCATTTTTCAGAAAAAGTAGAATGGATGCGAAATGTACTACAATTGGTTTCATGCTTTTCAAAGCATTATTGAATTACTTATGCTCCAGGGACCTATTTGTGACCGCAGCTCTCCTGGTATCCGTCCACTTGCAAGTTGTAAAGAGATGTGAGGAAACCAAAGAAAGTAGTCAGCTTTGGTAATGAACAATGCTTTTCCCTTGATCCACTCAATGGCTAAAGAGGTACATTTAACCCCCTTGAAGTCCTAAGGCTATTTTTCTATCCAAACCACTCAAAGCTGCCATTTCCGCTACATTCACCCAAGAAAGCACAAAAAACATTTTGTGTAGGAATCTAGCCATAGTAACTTGTACTTCACTTGCCTGGGATCATGTGATTAAAATTTCATCAAATTTGACCGTACGGATTGGAAGATATTAGCATTCAAAGTTGGACAATTTTTTATTTCAAGAACAACCTCAGATTGCCCGAAAAACAAGATTGTCCATAACTTTTTCATCACTAGTCCAAATAGAATGAATCAGAGTTTTACATATAGACAAAAATATAATTTTTTAGTGATTTTTTTTCGAACTAAAATTTAAATTTTTGTGTTTTTTTGTGTTGTCCGCCAACCTTTGTTTCTGGCTTTTTGTGCCATAACTTTTGCTCCCAAGCACCAATTGAAATAAAAAATTATATTCCCAAAAAGCTTTTGTGTTTTTCTAGCTGTGCAAAAAGTTTTAGAAAATATTGATGAATATGGAGACCATATGAACCTGCCTGAAGTTGCATCTTGGTTCTTCTAGAGCCAATGGGACTTTAAGGGTTACAAACCACGTTATATCCATTCTAGGGCTAATAATAGGGGCAATTGGAAGAGGATGGACTCTTTTAAAGTAGACTACTTCATAGGTTTTTGAACTTAGTTTGAAAGATGAATAAATTTTGGGATGTAGCATACATTCTCATTTGGGTTTTGAGCACCTTATTTTCCCAAGTTTTTTTTTGGTTTGAAATTTGAACATCATTTGAGCTAGTGTGTCCTTCACACATGTCAACTGAACATGGATATAGTCTTGTAATATTGATTTTTCAGATAATAGAAAGAAACAACATAATAAAAATTGGGCAAGGTGTATAATGGTCACGAGCACATTTCCTATAAATCTTAAGCCATTCGGATCCATAATGACCTAAAAACATGTTAGCATGCCAGGTGTGATGCAAAATAATACGAGTGTTCCTTGCAATCACCCATAATTACAAAAAACGAGTTGAAAAGGACATCCAGTACATTATTTCTAAAGAAGTTGCTAGGCTGGCCCAGAAAACAACGGGCTTCACAACTTTGGAATCACTCATCCAAATGGAATGAACCTAAGCTTTCCATGCTAACAAAAATATAAACCAAGAGGAAATACTAATTTTTAAAAAGTCGTGAAATTTTTTTGACCATAGGAACTTGTCCAAAATCCAATTTCTCTCTTGAGGAGACAAATATTCTTTTAGGGGTTACGTATACTCTTCCAATAAATGACATTGCATTGTGAAGCACTGAAAAAATAGAGACACTGCATGAGCTCCTTGAGAAATTCACATTGCAATTTCTCACACAATTTCATAAACATTTGTAAATATGTAGCGCTGAAAGCGTTGAATTGCAATTCATCAACTTGTCAAGAACTTGTGATATTTGAAATTTGAAACCATTCCGTACAGTATCATATGACAACTGCTCGGGATGCATCTCCTCTATTGTACACAAGGGTCATTGGCATTCAATTGTTCAAACCACTGAATGCCCAAAGCACCCGAATGTGGTGTCAAAGAAACTTTGAAGTTACATAAACCCTTAAACCCAATTGCTATTTTGAGTAGTTTATATTTTCGAAAGATTCTTGTTAAAGTCTAATTCTAGCACCAAAAATCCGATCTTGAAAATAAATGATAGTGATTTTTCTATTCAAGTTTCTATACAAGAATACCCATTGCAATCTTGACTTCCCGTAGTGTTGAGAGCTCTTGGAAATGGGCCTCAAATAGACTAGATCTTGGAGAAAAAATCACATTCAAAATTCGTTCAAAAAAATTGTACAGTAGATTTTGAGGAATCATAAATTGATTGGGGTTACATTTGTTAGGCCCTTCAACTTCATATTTTTTTGGTCTTGAGTTTTTTGGATTTGGCAAGCAAAAAGAGAGCTCAAAGATTTTCATAGTTTTAACACCCTGATGATCAAACATTATAATCTCTCAATCCTTGAATGATATTGTTGTGTTTTTTTTTCCTACGTGATCTCTAACATGTCTACTTTGAATTTGTACGGTTAACAATTCAAAAAAAAATCGAGTCAACTTATCAAAATGTTGGCTTCAGGGTTCAATCTAGGGCAAATTTCAGGAGGATGAAAACAAGACTTGGGCATTTAGGGGTTAAAAGATGACTTTCATCAAAAACCCTCTCAAATTAAGGGGACCAAGGAGGAAGGCGAAGACCAATTTTCAAAAAAAATGATGTATTAAAAATGTTGTACCAAAAAAAAAAGAATATCAACATGAAGGATTTTGACATTGATGCATAATTTTAGAGAATCCATACTAGAAGAAGTCCTTTCCATTTAAAATTAAAATTCATTCACAAGGTATTATATATATACTAAACAAATCTTAAATTTTTATTCAAAAGGTTAGCCTAGAAACGTGGGTACCCTGTTCCATGATGCACATATTACAAAACGCCATATAACTAGTTTTTTAGTGTTATTATTGTTCTCTAAAAATATTCGAATCATACATAATTACATTTTTGAAACTCTTTGTTGGAAAGGCTAAAAAAATATTGTACATCAAAATAAATTCAAACCCTTGAAATTAGACTAAAATGCATTACAAGTGATCATTAGCAAGGCCATATAATAGGGGAGTTACATACCTGGGGGCAATTATCTTTGGAATCAAAAAAGCAATCCATTCGGTGGGACTCCTTCGTATATTTTTGTCAAATGGGTTTAGGTGTGAGCGGAATATAGCCTACAGTGTAGTGCTATCAGATTAGCTTAAAGAAAGATGCCCCACAATGCGTGGTTTGTGTCGATTATTTACGATGGAGGGCCATTCACAAAGTTATATTTTCATTGAAGTATTGTCCCTTTTTTGTATTTAGTTTATAAAATATGCAGGTCAACACTATATGCTCAAGACTGTATGCTTTGTGTGGAACAGATTAAAGTTGGTGGGAAATCGCGTCACCTGAAGGAGCTGAAGGCTATTGTTCATTGTGGTGCAGTGAGTTTTCGACCTGTTCTACTATTTTTTGGATTCGTATTTGTTGTGTTTAAACACAAACTTTGTTGGGTCCTTGTAAACTTGTCCCTCGCCATTCAGTTATCATCATGTGTGCAATGGGTTGGCAGTTTAGGACATTTTGATCGGTATATTATTCGTAAGTTAACACAGTAGGATAGCTCCCACCAAACATCAATATCTGTGCAACGCATACTCATAGTGCTGGGGTACATTCGCCCTCTATTTCCTTTAGAACTGTAGATTTTGATTAGAATATAATTATGTGAAATGGATTTTGGTGTCATGGAAATATAGCCTACACTGTAGTGCTATCAGATTAGCTTTTCATAGGACTTAAAGAAAGTAATATTCCACAATGCGTGATGTGTGTCGATCATTCAGGATTGGGGGCCATTCACAAAATTATATTTTTATGGAAGTATTTTTTTTTTTTTGTATTTAGTTTATAAAATGTAGGCATGTTTAAATTTGGTTAATTAAGTGATGAACCTTTATAATGAATGTATTATAATATTTTGAATGGTTATTTAACATTATATTTGTGTTTCTTTATTGCAGGATGGGAAAAATCGCTAGAAAAAAGGAAGTTAGGAAGGGGGATGCTATCAAAGGGGGTAAATTGGTGAATGGAGATGATGATTGTCAAACCTTTCAAAACAATTTTATTTTAGAAGTTGGAGACTGGCCAAGGAGCACCTAATGGTAACCAAGGAGAGCCTTTGTGATCATTATGGTGCTTGCAAATCTATTAGTGGGGTAGAATAGAAACACCAGGTAGTTCATTTAGGATATGGCAAAGGGTTTAGGGTTCAGCACCTAAATCCTATGTAGTAGAACAAGTAGGGTGTAGCACTGTTAGGTGCGCAGCTACGGTAAACTTAAAAGTTGTAGGGTTTTAGGGTTCCCTAACAAGGTTTTAGGGTTCAGTGACACACCAAATTTAATTATTCTTGCCATTTGTATTGGAGGAGAAATGTAGGGTTAGTTTGAACCCTGGTTTTTAAAGGCATTCCATATAGTGATGTTGACTTCAAATACCCTAATTTGTCGAGTAGAGTTTTATTTTCATCACATAGGTGGAGCTATCCCCCCTGGAGCTTCATCGTAGGTTTGTCATCCTTAGGCAACTTGTCTTCATCAATTTTGTTGCTAAAACTATTCTTTATGAAACTCCAATACAGGGTGGGATTTAAAGCATAACCTTTTTACTAATATAAATATAACTCTACTAATATAAACATACTTATTTAAAAATCAATTTGAGGGTTTTAAGCTAGAAAGAAAAATTTATTTTTAATCATTTATTTTTAAGCTGGTGGTGGTGACTTACCAATAAAAAATAAAAAGTGACTTAATCTAAGGGTCAAAAGAAATATGGAATGAAAAGTGGAGGGGACTTTTAAAATCAAAATGGGGAGTGATTTGATCTAAGGGTCAAAAACAGTGTGGAATGAGAAGTGGTGGTAACTTGGGGGGTAAAAATGGGGAATGATTTGATGTAAAGGTCAAAAAAAAATATGGAATAAGGAGTGGTGATGACTTGGAAAATAAAAGTGGGAAGTGATTTAATCTAAGGATGAAGAAAAATATGGGATGAGAAGTGGTGATGACTTGGAAAAACAAGATGGGGTTTGATTTGATCTAAGGGTCAGAAAAAATATGGAATGAGAAGTGGTGGTGATTTAGGGATCCGAGTGAGGGCTGATTTTAATTGAGGGTTCAAAAAAATATGGAATGAGGAGTGGTTGTGATTTAGAAATAAAAATGGGGAGTGATTAGATGTAAGGTTCAAAAAAAATATGGAATAAGAAGTTGTGGTGACTTGGGAATCTAAATGGGGAGTGGTTTGATCAAGCATCCCAAGATTTGGTATACTTGAATGTTTACACATAATCATTTTATGATGGTCTTTGGAATTGCTTAAGTTTAAAAATTACAATAGATGTTGTAGAATTTCAAAGGAAGATTTTGGAGTATTATTATGGGGGAATTAAATTTGCAACTTTTGAGTTTTAAGTTTTAAATAGGTGACCATAATTTTAGAATTCATATTTAATTACAAAATGTAGACCATAAAGTATTGTGGTGATTTTTTTATTTTTTTTATTTTTTAAAAATATCCTAATGATAAGAAAAAAAAATGTAATTGAATATGATCTTTAATCCTAATAATTACAAAAACGTACTTGCAATGTCTATAGATCTTTTTTTTCATACTTTCCTAAAGAGGCCTTTGACTTCAACCCCTTCATCCTCCCCAAATAAAGATTGATCACACTTCTTAGTAATTTTTTTTTTAACTGATTTGGGTTTGAGGTTGTGTGCCTTGATGTTAGGTACAGGGTTCTGGATTTTTAGTTGCAAATATGAATTTAGCAGTTGCAAAAAAAAGGAACATTTTGTCCATAAAAAATTGTTGTATTTTTCTCAAGGCCTTTTTAAAGCTTTCTAAAGTTCACTCAAAAAAACTAAACAAAAGAAATCCATATTTTGATGAGATTTGTCACTGTAAAAATAAATAATACCTTTACAAATTCTAACTAGATGTATCATCGATCTAGTGATCTCAAGAGAAAAAAAAAAAAAAAAAAAAAAAAGTATCATTTACGAATTGAAAGATTATATTTTTTGATCGTAAAGGTTTTATGATCTTGAAAGTTCTTTAAAAATCTTTCGATCCTCTTTTTACATGTCAAATCTAAAATTGAAGCCATGAAAAAACATGTGAGGTTAAAGAATGTAACGTGCATAACTATGATCAATATGTGGCTTCCTAAAATCTTCTACAACTTTTTAAAAGTAAATGCAAATGTAAAGTTTTAATCCAAGATCAAATGTACTTTAGGCACATCTTCAATAAATCTTCTATTACAAATTCAATATTTGCACTAGACATCCCTTGCACAAGATCTTTGATACAAAAATCATAAACATTCGTTTTTTCAAAATTAGATTTTTGATGCTTATAATAGACTTTGGATGGTATTTAACTAAAAAATATTAAAAACAATATCATGGTAAGATTTCATTTAAATTTTAGAGTTAAAACAACACCAAAATATGGTGCGCTTGGGCATTTATGACATAAATCCAACTCCAAATTATGGTGCATTGGGTATTTATGGAATAAGGACATTGGAGTACTCCAGGATTAAGTTTTTTCAAGTTATTTAGCATATGATCTTTAATGTGCAAGAAACCCCATTTAGTATAATATATCCCTGCTTGAGAATATTTTATAATTATTAAACCCAAACATGTGGAAGATCTTTTTCCATCAAAAATGACCTAAATTTGCCATTTATATGGCAAAGAGTAGGAAATAATTTTTTTTTAATATATTTTATTGTAAAATGTTGTACTAGATCAGTAAAAAAAAGGCATAGAATATATTTTAGAGAATTAGACCTTATAAATTGCAAGACAATTGCATCTAAATTCAAGAAAACAATTCTTTGTACACCTTGAGTTCCCAAACTATATTTTTCGGTTTACATTTTTTTAACTTTAGTTTTTGCACTAATATCTTGATTTTCTAATTTTTGAGTTGAAGAACCTAGTCAAAAGTGTTGGGGGAAGGTATCACTAGAAAAAAAAACACTCAATTTCCATTCATGTTCAGTGGATGTAGGTTCTGAAGTGAAGTACAAATAGTTTATATCTCTAAGATTGAAGTCAACTACAATAATTCCAACAATGGGATGGTTGGAGGATGCAAACTTAACCTTGTCCAACATATTTTATTAGAAAATTGAGTAAAAATTGTAGTCAAGAAAAAACGATATAAATTATTTCTTCAAGAAGATGCTGACATTACTCAGTGAAAAAGGTAGACTACCATTTTATGCCTTGTTGTACCACAATTCAATCTCCTTGGCACTAATTTCCAAAACAAATGACCAGTTGGCAAGGTTTCCATGAGGAGGTGGACAAGAGCATGGTCCCACACAACTACCTATAGAATTTAGTATTGAAGGCAGCAAGCACATAGACTACTGCCACTAGTTTTGGACTGGTGGCCATGAACATGCTTGCAACTGCGAGTAGTGCTGAGTGTACACCATGCACATGTAGTTAACTGCCGGTAGTTTAAGGTTGATCGCCATGCACATGCCTACAACTGCCAGTTCTATTGCCGTGCACACATAGTGAACTGCTCAAAATTTGGGGTTAATTGATGGCCGTGAACAACTAGACACATGCAAATGCAAACATATCTTCTCTTGTGTCCAATCTCAAATACAACTAGGCTACACAAGCAGGAGGTGCTGGCCAGGAGCTGAACCAGTGAGAATCTCATTTTGGGTTGGTTTCCAGATGTTCATTTCCTCTCTTAAGCCCGTGATTTACAGCGCGTCGGTTGTAAGGGTTTAGGGTTTTGTTTGGTCTGGAAATATTTCTCTCTGCAGGTGACAACTTCACCCAACACCCACGACATGTATGTTGTGGCAACGCACCTCAAAGCCTTTCTGTACACATTACCGTTCGTAGCAATGATTTCACTAGCTCCATGTCTACAGGTACTATTCTGAATGCTGTGGTTGTGGGGTGTATGGTTCTTCAGTGCGGCCATGGCGTCGGACGATAAGCTTGGACAGGATGCCGTGTCCCTGGCTGGGGACTCCTGTGCCTTCGAGCCCATTGCATGGTCAGATGGGGAGGAGGGGCAACAGATTGAGGATCCATATGGACTTGATTTTACCCAATTCGGTGGACACACAGAGAGTCCGGGGGGGGGGGGGATGTGCTGGGCTTGGGGCGTGAAAATCCATTGATTTTGACGTCTGATTCTGAAGGGGAGATGGATAGCAAAGCTGAACATCAAGCACAAGATCTGGTTGGGCATGACCTTGCTGCATACAGTGCAGACGTCCAGCGAATTGCAGATCCAATCGAAAACAAACTCCTTCCGTGCAGTGAGGACAAAGAGGGTCCAGGGTTGGTGGATGAACCAATTTGCAGGCCCCGTCGCAAGGGCCTTGTGGCAAGATCGATGCCCACAAAAATGGAGGGGCCTGTTGGAAGTGGCCTTGCTTCATGCAGCGCAGATGGGCAGCATATCGGGGATTTGGTTGGACGTGGCCCTGCTCCATGCAGTGGAGATGGAGAGGGTCAACCTTTGGTGGATGTGCCGGATTGCAGACCTACTTGGAAGGGCCAGGTGGTAAGGACGATGCCTGTAAAGATTGTCAAGGATTTGGTCAAACATGGCCTTGCTCCATGTAGCACAGATGAGCAGCAAATTGGGGATCCAATTGGACACAACCTCCCTCTGTGCAGTGGAGATGGAGAGGGTTCAGGGGCGGTGGACGTACCAGTTTGCGATACCGACCGCAAGGGCCCACTGGCAAGAACGATGCCCCCGAAAATTATCGGGGAACCCAAATTCAAACCCGATCTCCTGCGTCCAACACCACATGCACTACCCCTTCGTGCTAGATTGGCTGATCGTAGGGTGCCTTACACCGAACTTCTTCAACCCGATCCTGTTCCTCTTTCTAGAGAGAGAGCAGCGTGTAGTAGTCGGGGGCAAGGTTCAAATGCGGCAATCATGGGTTTCAGGAAATGGAGTCCATGATGTAGGTCCAAACATGTTTGGGAGCCATCTGGTTCATGAGCTTTGAAGCAGACTCTTTCAATCTTTCTACTGCTGGAAGCATTTTTCTTCCCATTAATGTTTGATTTCGCCAGATGCTTGCTTGTGTTTCATTCTTCCTTGTTGAATAGGTGCATGCGAGTTTTCTTCTATGTGCATCTTGAATTTAGAGTAAGACGATCCTATCGACGATTGATTTATGCTCAATACATTCGAGCAGTAGAAGAATGGGATCAGCTCAGCAACAGATGCCCCCGCAACTGCTTAAATGGTCATAAGATCCTGTTGTGAGTTCCCTCTTTGGGTTCCGCCTTCAATCCGGGCATGAGATTCAGGGTTTAGAATTTGAAAAATTTGGACACCTTCGACGTCTCCATAAATGCCTCTTCCCTTTCTTGTTGTGACGGTCGTTTGTTCTGTAATTAGCTCGACTGTGATGGTTGTCTGTCCTGTGATTAGCTCGACAGTTATAGTGATGGCGTGTTAGTACAGGCAATTACATAAATTCTGTTTAACCCAATTCTTTCAGAGCAATTACCTTTTCGGAATCATGAACAGGGAGGAATACTATTTAGAGAGCCTAGAGTCTTCCAGGAATAATTAGAAACTAATGAAAAATGCATTGCTTTAGAGGTTCTAAAATGTGGGTTGTCATGGTCTTGTTATGGAAGTATCTGAATGTAACAGTTCCCAACACAAATGGTCATGATAGTAAGCTCCTCATGTTAATCTCTACTGGTGCGAATGCCAATTATGTCCTCGTTGATTTTGCAAATGGACTGGACTAGATAGTGGAGTACTACAATAAAGAAGCCACGAAGAACTCAAACCAAGCCTAGGGATCAGTTAATATTTTCCCCTTGAGGAACTAATTGACTAATGAACATTTATCAAAGAGAGAGCCTGAAAAGACCAAGTAAAAGTATGAGCAAAAATTTAAAAATGAACTCATCATGTGACTGCTACTTGAATCTCTATTATGAATTTCTTTGAAAAGACCGGAGTTGTCAAGGAAACTGGAAGATAGCATCTTGGTCCAGTGTAGCATGAATGCAAGTTAAAGATCCAGCTTCAAATGCTCCATGTATTATTTAAAATCCTAAAGACTAGATAAGAGATTATTTGGTTAGGGCATTCTTCAAATCCATACCTTAAGACACTCAGGGTGTCTGTTTGTTTGTTTGTTTGTTTGTTTTGTTTGTCACGTTGGGATCTCCCGGACCGTGCGCCTCCCCGGTCATGCTTGGTACCATTGGAAAGCCCTCGGTGAGGAGGGGTGCACGGGCTTTGTTTTGTGGCGTTTGGAGTTACGGAATGGAAGTTATTGAATTTCAAAGTATTTACGGGTCAAAAAATTAGGAAATTACTTTAAATTTGATTGCGGGGGCATGTTTGGTACCATTGGAAAGCCCTTGGCAAGGAGGGGTGCATGGGCTTGGTTGGGTGGCGTTTGGACCTACATTGGGAAAGTTTAGGATTGTTAGAGTTGTTTTTGATTTTTTGAATGACTTTTAATTTTGGATTTAGGGTGTGGCAACAGCACAGGGTTTCAATAGTCCCAATGATGTTTAATGGATTTAGGGGTTTAGGGTTTAGGATCTTAGCAGGTCTCTCGTACTGAAAATTGAAGGACCATAGGGACATTGAATCAGTTGTTCATTTGCATTAGAATCCTATTGGCTTTGATTGGTGGTCTTCCCTTGGGTGGCACACTTGCTGGTACTGAACTAATCATAACCTAGGTCAGAGTTGAAAGTTTAGGGTAGGGTTTAGGGTTTAAGGGTTTAGGGTTTAGGGTTTTAGGGTTTAGGGTTACAGGGGCGTCCCTGGGCTTTTTGAAGTCTTTATCTGTTAGGATTTGGCATGAGGTTTCTACATCAATGTTGACCGAAATCTCACAAGGATTCCAAAAAGCCAAACCATTTTTGAAAATGCTGTGTTATGTAGAAACCCTATTCAAGGGTTTCATGTCCTTTAGGGTTTACAAGAGGGTTCCTAGGGGTATGGCCTTTTTTGGTGTTGTTTTTATTGCACCTACCCCCCCATTAGCAGACATTGCGATTCCAAAAACGCGAACTAGAACGCTAATTTTTTCTTGATTTGTGAGATATAGCAACTTTGACTTTAGGGTCTACAGGTTTGACTTGGCTATTGCGGATTCCATTTGGAGAATTTTCTCAAGAGAACTAACTTTTCGGAATGGGCTTGACAAGAGCTACCCAAAAATATCTTGTACTTCTACAAATAGTAACTTTGATTTTGGGGTACCTAGAGGAATGGGGAGCATGTTGGAGTCTCGTGGAAGGCCTCTTATTTCATTTTTGAGTGGATTTATGGATAGACATTCTTGTGCGGGTGATAACATGATGTGGCACTCGTACATTGGACATCGTATGCAAGAGATATGGACGGATGAAGTTCTGATTTTCAAACTTCATCCATCAACTGCCGCTAAATTTGACGTTGGATTTTTAAGTGCAAGACATTTTTGGAAAGCGCGTAAAAGCATCTACAAGGTGGTGGGCTTACATTAGGCTAAAATTAGATATTCATTGGGGTCCTATCTCTGAGTGGCTAGGTTTGAGCTTTTGTAGAAAGAAGGGCGTTTCCATTTCGAGGACATGACGTCTTAGGTCTTACCCTTAGGAGCCCGGAATGACGTGGCGCTCGTACATTGGACATTCTATGCAAGAGGTACGAGCGGATGAAGTTCTGATTTTTCAAACTTCATCCGTCCATTGCGCCTTTTTTTGACGTTGGATTTTTAAGGGCAAGACATTTTTGGAAAGCACTTAGAAGCATCTACAAGGTGGTGGAATTATATTAGGCTAAAATTAGATATCCATTGGGGTCCTATCTCCAAGTGGCGAGGTTGGAGCTTTTGTAGAAAGAAGGGCGTTTCCATTTCGAGGACATGACGTCATAGGCCTTACTCGTAGGAGCCCGGAATGACGTGGCACTTGTTCATTGGACATTCTATGCAAGAGGTACGAGCGGATGAAGTTCTGATTTTTCAAACTTCATCCGTCCGCCGCCGTTGGCATAAGGGTCGGATGAAGGAGTGCAAGTTGCCTTTGGAAAGGGTTCTTAGCCATCTACAAGATGGTGCTTTTGTTTTGGGCCAAAAATAGATAGTTGGGGTGGTCAAATCTTACATGGGTTACTAATACCTTTTCTACAAAGAAGGGCGTTTGAATTTGAAGGGTATGCGGTTGTAAGTGCCTTTCGTGGAATTCTAATGGCATGTAGTACACGTGGATTGGACTCCCAATGGATGAGTAATAAGCGGTTTAGGGTTTAGGGTTGTTCAAACTTCATCCGTCCGTTCCCGCTAGCCTAAGTGTCGGATGCCAAAGTGCAAGACGTTCTTGGGAAGGCTTTTCAAGCATCTACACCACGGTCTTTTTATTTGGGCTCATGAATAGATATTCAAATGAGTCATTGAAAGGAACCACATCCACAAATGTCACGGAAATTGCATCAAAAGGTCAAAAGGAAGACCAACGACAAGTTGGAAATGTCTCACCCTTTTGGAAAGCGTGAAAAAATTGCATCCATGCAAGTGTTTGTTATTTTATTAACGTCCCTCAAATATAAAGTACAGTGTTTAGGGTATTTAATGAGATCAAGTGAACAAATATCATGCAATTAGGCGTCAAAGGGTTGAGGAAAATCCATCAACAAGTTGGAAATCATTTAAACTCTTGGATTGGTTGAAAAGATTAAATTCATGCAAGTGTTTGTTATTTTTTTAACGTCCCTAAAATATAAAGTACAGTGTTTGTTGTATTTAATGTGATCAAGTGAACAAATGTCATGGATTTAGCCATTTAGGCGTCAAAGAGTTGAAAAGAATCCATCAACAAGTTGGAAATCATTTAAACTCATGGATTCATTTGGGTGAAAAGCTTGCATTCATCCAAGCGTTGGTTATTTTTTTCATTGCCGAAACCCTAAAGTACAGTGTGTTGCTGTATTTAATGGATTCAAGTGAACAAATGTCATGCATTTAGGCGTCAAACGGTTGAAAAAAACACACCAACAAGTTGGAAATATTTTAAACTCTTGGAATGTGTGAAATATTTGTATGCGTGCAAGTATTTGTTATTTTTCTAACGTACCTAAAAGGAAAATGACAGTGTTTCAATTGCTGTACTTAATGGATTCAAGTGAACAAATGTCATGCAATTAGGCGTCAAAGTGTTGAAAAAAAAGCACCAACAAGTTGGAAATATTTTAAAGGGTTGGAATGTGTGAAATATCTATGGGTTTAGGGTTTTGAAGGGTTTAGGGTTTAGGAGGGTTTTGGGTTTTGAAGGGTTTTGGGGGTTTAGGGTTTTAAGGGTTTTGGGTTACAGGGGCGTCCCTGGGCTTTTTGAAGTCTTTATCTGTTAGGATTTGGCATGAGGTTTCTACATCAATGTTGACCGAAATCTCACAAGGATTCCAAAAAGCCAAACCATTTTTGAAAATGCTGTGTTATGTAGAAACCCTATTCAAGGGTTTCATGTCCTTTAGGGTTTACAAGAGGGTTCCTAGGGGTATGGCCTTTTTTGGTGTTGTTTTTATTGCACCTACCCCCCCATTAGCAGACATTGCGATTCCAAAAACGCGAACTAGAACGCTAATTTTTTCTTGATTTGTGAGATATAGCAACTTTGACTTTAGGGTCTACAGGTTTGACTTGGCTATTGCGGATTCCATTTGGAGAATTTTCTCAAGAGAACTAACTTTTCGGAATGGGCTTGACAAGAGCTACCCAAAAATATCTTGTACTTCTACAAATAGTAACTTTGATTTTGGGGTACCTAGAGGAATGGGGAGCATGTTGGAGTCTCGTGGAAGGCCTCTTATTTCATTTTTGAGTGGATTTATGGATAGACATTCTTGTGCGGGTGATAACATGATGTGGCACTCGTACATTGGACATCGTATGCAAGAGATATGGACGGATGAAGTTCTGATTTTCAAACTTCATCCATCAACTGCCGCTAAATTTGACGTTGGATTTTTAAGTGCAAGACATTTTTGGAAAGCGCGTAAAAGCATCTACAAGGTGGTGGGCTTACATTAGGCTAAAATTAGATATTCATTGGGGTCCTATCTCTGAGTGGCTAGGTTTGAGCTTTTGTAGAAAGAAGGGCGTTTCCATTTCGAGGACATGACGTCTTAGGTCTTACCCTTAGGAGCCCGGAATGACGTGGCGCTCGTACATTGGACATTCTATGCAAGAGGTACGAGCGGATGAAGTTCTGATTTTTCAAACTTCATCCGTCCATTGCGCCTTTTTTTGACGTTGGATTTTTAAGGGCAAGACATTTTTGGAAAGCACTTAGAAGCATCTACAAGGTGGTGGAATTATATTAGGCTAAAATTAGATATCCATTGGGGTCCTATCTCCAAGTGGCGAGGTTGGAGCTTTTGTAGAAAGAAGGGCGTTTCCATTTCGAGGACATGACGTCATAGGCCTTACTCGTAGGAGCCCGGAATGACGTGGCACTTGTTCATTGGACATTCTATGCAAGAGGTACGAGCGGATGAAGTTCTGATTTTTCAAACTTCATCCGTCCGCCGCCGTTGGCATAAGGGTCGGATGAAGGAGTGCAAGTTGCCTTTGGAAAGGGTTCTTAGCCATCTACAAGATGGTGCTTTTGTTTTGGGCCAAAAATAGATAGTTGGGGTGGTCAAATCTTACATGGGTTACTAATACCTTTTCTACAAAGAAGGGCGTTTGAATTTGAAGGGTATGCGGTTGTAAGTGCCTTTCGTGGAATTCTAATGGCATGTAGTACACGTGGATTGGACTCCCAATGGATGAGTAATAAGCGGTTTAGGGTTTAGGGTTGTTCAAACTTCATCCGTCCGTTCCCGCTAGCCTAAGTGTCGGATGCCAAAGTGCAAGACGTTCTTGGGAAGGCTTTTCAAGCATCTACACCACGGTCTTTTTATTTGGGCTCATGAATAGATATTCAAATGAGTCATTGAAAGGAACCACATCCACAAATGTCACGGAAATTGCATCAAAAGGTCAAAAGGAAGACCAACGACAAGTTGGAAATGTCTCACCCTTTTGGAAAGCGTGAAAAAATTGCATCCATGCAAGTGTTTGTTATTTTATTAACGTCCCTCAAATATAAAGTACAGTGTTTAGGGTATTTAATGAGATCAAGTGAACAAATATCATGCAATTAGGCGTCAAAGGGTTGAGGAAAATCCATCAACAAGTTGGAAATCATTTAAACTCTTGGATTGGTTGAAAAGATTAAATTCATGCAAGTGTTTGTTATTTTTTTAACGTCCCTAAAATATAAAGTACAGTGTTTGTTGTATTTAATGTGATCAAGTGAACAAATGTCATGGATTTAGCCATTTAGGCGTCAAAGAGTTGAAAAGAATCCATCAACAAGTTGGAAATCATTTAAACTCATGGATTCATTTGGGTGAAAAGCTTGCATTCATCCAAGCGTTGGTTATTTTTTTCATTGCCGAAACCCTAAAGTACAGTGTGTTGCTGTATTTAATGGATTCAAGTGAACAAATGTCATGCATTTAGGCGTCAAACGGTTGAAAAAAACACACCAACAAGTTGGAAATATTTTAAACTCTTGGAATGTGTGAAATATTTGTATGCGTGCAAGTATTTGTTATTTTTCTAACGTACCTAAAAGGAAAATGACAGTGTTTCAATTGCTGTACTTAATGGATTCAAGTGAACAAATGTCATGCAATTAGGCGTCAAAGTGTTGAAAAAAAAGCACCAACAAGTTGGAAATATTTTAAAGGGTTGGAATGTGTGAAATATCTATGGGTTTAGGGTTTTGAAGGGTTTAGGGTTTAGGAGGGTTTTGGGTTTTGAAGGGTTTTGGGGGTTTAGGGTTTTAAGGGTTTTGGGTTACAGGGGCGTCCCTGGGCTTTTTGAAGTCTTTATCTGTTAGGATTTGGCATGAGGTTTCTACATCAATGTTGACCGAAATCTCACAAGGATTCCAAAAAGCCAAACCATTTTTGAAAATGCTGTGTTATGTAGAAACCCTATTCAAGGGTTTCATGTCCTTTAGGGTTTACAAGAGGGTTCCTAGGGGTATGGCCTTTTTTGGTGTTGTTTTTATTGCACCTACCCCCCCATTAGCAGACATTGCGATTCCAAAAACGCGAACTAGAACGCTAATTTTTTCTTGATTTGTGAGATATAGCAACTTTGACTTTAGGGTCTACAGGTTTGACTTGGCTATTGCGGATTCCATTTGGAGAATTTTCTCAAGAGAACTAACTTTTCGGAATGGGCTTGACAAGAGCTACCCAAAAATATCTTGTACTTCTACAAATAGTAACTTTGATTTTGGGGTACCTAGAGGAATGGGGAGCATGTTGGAGTCTCGTGGAAGGCCTCTTATTTCATTTTTGAGTGGATTTATGGATAGACATTCTTGTGCGGGTGATAACATGATGTGGCACTCGTACATTGGACATCGTATGCAAGAGATATGGACGGATGAAGTTCTGATTTTCAAACTTCATCCATCAACTGCCGCTAAATTTGACGTTGGATTTTTAAGTGCAAGACATTTTTGGAAAGCGCGTAAAAGCATCTACAAGGTGGTGGGCTTACATTAGGCTAAAATTAGATATTCATTGGGGTCCTATCTCTGAGTGGCTAGGTTTGAGCTTTTGTAGAAAGAAGGGCGTTTCCATTTCGAGGACATGACGTCTTAGGTCTTACCCTTAGGAGCCCGGAATGACGTGGCGCTCGTACATTGGACATTCTATGCAAGAGGTACGAGCGGATGAAGTTCTGATTTTTCAAACTTCATCCGTCCATTGCGCCTTTTTTTGACGTTGGATTTTTAAGGGCAAGACATTTTTGGAAAGCACTTAGAAGCATCTACAAGGTGGTGGAATTATATTAGGCTAAAATTAGATATCCATTGGGGTCCTATCTCCAAGTGGCGAGGTTGGAGCTTTTGTAGAAAGAAGGGCGTTTCCATTTCGAGGACATGACGTCATAGGCCTTACTCGTAGGAGCCCGGAATGACGTGGCACTTGTTCATTGGACATTCTATGCAAGAGGTACGAGCGGATGAAGTTCTGATTTTTCAAACTTCATCCGTCCGCCGCCGTTGGCATAAGGGTCGGATGAAGGAGTGCAAGTTGCCTTTGGAAAGGGTTCTTAGCCATCTACAAGATGGTGCTTTTGTTTTGGGCCAAAAATAGATAGTTGGGGTGGTCAAATCTTACATGGGTTACTAATACCTTTTCTACAAAGAAGGGCGTTTGAATTTGAAGGGTATGCGGTTGTAAGTGCCTTTCGTGGAATTCTAATGGCATGTAGTACACGTGGATTGGACTCCCAATGGATGAGTAATAAGCGGTTTAGGGTTTAGGGTTGTTCAAACTTCATCCGTCCGTTCCCGCTAGCCTAAGTGTCGGATGCCAAAGTGCAAGACGTTCTTGGGAAGGCTTTTCAAGCATCTACACCACGGTCTTTTTATTTGGGCTCATGAATAGATATTCAAATGAGTCATTGAAAGGAACCACATCCACAAATGTCACGGAAATTGCATCAAAAGGTCAAAAGGAAGACCAACGACAAGTTGGAAATGTCTCACCCTTTTGGAAAGCGTGAAAAAATTGCATCCATGCAAGTGTTTGTTATTTTATTAACGTCCCTCAAATATAAAGTACAGTGTTTAGGGTATTTAATGAGATCAAGTGAACAAATATCATGCAATTAGGCGTCAAAGGGTTGAGGAAAATCCATCAACAAGTTGGAAATCATTTAAACTCTTGGATTGGTTGAAAAGATTAAATTCATGCAAGTGTTTGTTATTTTTTTAACGTCCCTAAAATATAAAGTACAGTGTTTGTTGTATTTAATGTGATCAAGTGAACAAATGTCATGGATTTAGCCATTTAGGCGTCAAAGAGTTGAAAAGAATCCATCAACAAGTTGGAAATCATTTAAACTCATGGATTCATTTGGGTGAAAAGCTTGCATTCATCCAAGCGTTGGTTATTTTTTTCATTGCCGAAACCCTAAAGTACAGTGTGTTGCTGTATTTAATGGATTCAAGTGAACAAATGTCATGCATTTAGGCGTCAAACGGTTGAAAAAAACACACCAACAAGTTGGAAATATTTTAAACTCTTGGAATGTGTGAAATATTTGTATGCGTGCAAGTATTTGTTATTTTTCTAACGTACCTAAAAGGAAAATGACAGTGTTTCAATTGCTGTACTTAATGGATTCAAGTGAACAAATGTCATGCAATTAGGCGTCAAAGTGTTGAAAAAAAAGCACCAACAAGTTGGAAATATTTTAAAGGGTTGGAATGTGTGAAATATCTATGGGTTTAGGGTTTTGAAGGGTTTAGGGTTTAGGAGGGTTTTGGGTTTTGAAGGGTTTTGGGGGTTTAGGGTTTTAAGGGTTTTAGGGTTTAGGGTTTAGGGTTTAGGGTTTAGGCTTTAGGGTTTTAGGGTTTAAGGGTTTAGGGTTTAGGGTTTAGGGTTACAGGGGCGTCCCTGGGCTTTTTGAAGTCTTTATCTGTTAGGATTTGGCATGAGGTTTCTACATCAATGTTGACCGAAATCTCACAAGGATTCCAAAAAGCCAAACCATTTTTGAAAATGCTGTGTTATGTAGAAACCCTATTCAAGGGTTTCATGTCCTTTAGGGTTTACAAGAGGGTTCCTAGGGGTATGGCCTTTTTTGGTGTTGTTTTTATTGCACCTACCCCCCCATTAGCAGACATTGCGATTCCAAAAACGCGAACTAGAACGCTAATTTTTTCTTGATTTGTGAGATATAGCAACTTTGACTTTAGGGTCTACAGGTTTGACTTGGCTATTGCGGATTCCATTTGGAGAATTTTCTCAAGAGAACTAACTTTTCGGAATGGGCTTGACAAGAGCTACCCAAAAATATCTTGTACTTCTACAAATAGTAACTTTGATTTTGGGGTACCTAGAGGAATGGGGAGCATGTTGGAGTCTCGTGGAAGGCCTCTTATTTCATTTTTGAGTGGATTTATGGATAGACATTCTTGTGCGGGTGATAACATGATGTGGCACTCGTACATTGGACATCGTATGCAAGAGATATGGACGGATGAAGTTCTGATTTTCAAACTTCATCCATCAACTGCCGCTAAATTTGACGTTGGATTTTTAAGTGCAAGACATTTTTGGAAAGCGCGTAAAAGCATCTACAAGGTGGTGGGCTTACATTAGGCTAAAATTAGATATTCATTGGGGTCCTATCTCTGAGTGGCTAGGTTTGAGCTTTTGTAGAAAGAAGGGCGTTTCCATTTCGAGGACATGACGTCTTAGGTCTTACCCTTAGGAGCCCGGAATGACGTGGCGCTCGTACATTGGACATTCTATGCAAGAGGTACGAGCGGATGAAGTTCTGATTTTTCAAACTTCATCCGTCCATTGCGCCTTTTTTTGACGTTGGATTTTTAAGGGCAAGACATTTTTGGAAAGCACTTAGAAGCATCTACAAGGTGGTGGAATTATATTAGGCTAAAATTAGATATCCATTGGGGTCCTATCTCCAAGTGGCGAGGTTGGAGCTTTTGTAGAAAGAAGGGCGTTTCCATTTCGAGGACATGACGTCATAGGCCTTACTTGTAGGAGCCCGGAATGACGTGGCACTTGTTCATTGGACATTCTATGCAAGAGGTACGAGCGGATGAAGTTCTGATTTTTCAAACTTCATCCGTCCGCCGCCGTTGGCATAAGGGTCGGATGAAGGAGTGCAAGTTGCCTTTGGAAAGGGTTCTTAGCCATCTACAAGATGGTGCTTTTGTTTTGGGCCAAAAATAGATAGTTGGGGTGGTCAAATCTTACATGGGTTACTAATACCTTTTCTACAAAGAAGGGCGTTTGAATTTGAAGGGTATGCGGTTGTAAGTGCCTTTCGTGGAATTCTAATGGCATGTAGTACACGTGGATTGGACTCCCAATGGATGAGTAATAAGCGGTTTAGGGTTTAGGGTTGTTCAAACTTCATCCGTCCGTTCCCGCTAGCCTAAGTGTCGGATGCCAAAGTGCAAGACGTTCTTGGGAAGGCTTTTCAAGCATCTACACCACGGTCTTTTTATTTGGGCTCATGAATAGATATTCAAATGAGTCATTGAAAGGAACCACATCCACAAATGTCACGGAAATTGCATCAAAAGGTCAAAAGGAAGACCAACGACAAGTTGGAAATGTCTCACCCTTTTGGAAAGCGTGAAAAAATTGCATCCATGCAAGTGTTTGTTATTTTATTAACGTCCCTCAAATATAAAGTACAGTGTTTAGGGTATTTAATGAGATCAAGTGAACAAATATCATGCAATTAGGCGTCAAAGGGTTGAGGAAAATCCATCAACAAGTTGGAAATCATTTAAACTCTTGGATTGGTTGAAAAGATTAAATTCATGCAAGTGTTTGTTATTTTTTTAACGTCCCTAAAATATAAAGTACAGTGTTTGTTGTATTTAATGTGATCAAGTGAACAAATGTCATGGATTTAGCCATTTAGGCGTCAAAGAGTTGAAAAGAATCCATCAACAAGTTGGAAATCATTTAAACTCATGGATTCATTTGGGTGAAAAGCTTGCATTCATCCAAGCGTTGGTTATTTTTTTCATTGCCGAAACCCTAAAGTACAGTGTGTTGCTGTATTTAATGGATTCAAGTGAACAAATGTCATGCATTTAGGCGTCAAACGGTTGAAAAAAACACACCAACAAGTTGGAAATATTTTAAACTCTTGGAATGTGTGAAATATTTGTATGCGTGCAAGTATTTGTTATTTTTCTAACGTACCTAAAAGGAAAATGACAGTGTTTCAATTGCTGTACTTAATGGATTCAAGTGAACAAATGTCATGCAATTAGGCGTCAAAGTGTTGAAAAAAAAGCACCAACAAGTTGGAAATATTTTAAAGGGTTGGAATGTGTGAAATATCTATGGGTTTAGGGTTTTGAAGGGTTTAGGGTTTAGGAGGGTTTTGGGTTTTGAAGGGTTTTGGGGGTTTAGGGTTTTAAGGGTTTTGGGTTACAGGGGCGTCCCTGGGCTTTTTGAAGTCTTTATCTGTTAGGATTTGGCATGAGGTTTCTACATCAATGTTGACCGAAATCTCACAAGGATTCCAAAAAGCCAAACCATTTTTGAAAATGCTGTGTTATGTAGAAACCCTATTCAAGGGTTTCATGTCCTTTAGGGTTTACAAGAGGGTTCCTAGGGGTATGGCCTTTTTTGGTGTTGTTTTTATTGCACCTACCCCCCCATTAGCAGACATTGCGATTCCAAAAACGCGAACTAGAACGCTAATTTTTTCTTGATTTGTGAGATATAGCAACTTTGACTTTAGGGTCTACAGGTTTGACTTGGCTATTGCGGATTCCATTTGGAGAATTTTCTCAAGAGAACTAACTTTTCGGAATGGGCTTGACAAGAGCTACCCAAAAATATCTTGTACTTCTACAAATAGTAACTTTGATTTTGGGGTACCTAGAGGAATGGGGAGCATGTTGGAGTCTCGTGGAAGGCCTCTCATTTCATTTTTGAGTGGATTTATGGATAGACATTCTTGTGCGGGTGATAACATGATGTGGCACTCGTACATTGGACATCGTATGCAAGAGATATGGACGGATGAAGTTCTGATTTTCAAACTTCATCCATCAACTGCCGCTAAATTTGACGTTGGATTTTTAAGTGCAAGACATTTTTGGAAAGCGCGTAAAAGCATCTACAAGGTGGTGGGCTTACATTAGGCTAAAATTAGATATTCATTGGGGTCCTATCTCTGAGTGGCTAGGTTTGAGCTTTTGTAGAAAGAAGGGCGTTTCCATTTCGAGGACATGACGTCTTAGGTCTTACCCTTAGGAGCCCGGAATGACGTGGCGCTCGTACATTGGACATTCTATGCAAGAGGTACGAGCGGATGAAGTTCTGATTTTTCAAACTTCATCCGTCCATTGCGCCTTTTTTTGACGTTGGATTTTTAAGGGCAAGACATTTTTGGAAAGCACTTAGAAGCATCTACAAGGTGGTGGAATTATATTAGGCTAAAATTAGATATCCATTGGGGTCCTATCTCCAAGTGGCGAGGTTGGAGCTTTTGTAGAAAGAAGGGCGTTTCCATTTCGAGGACATGACGTCATAGGCCTTACTCGTAGGAGCCCGGAATGACGTGGCACTTGTTCATTGGACATTCTATGCAAGAGGTACGAGCGGATGAAGTTCTGATTTTTCAAACTTCATCCGTCCGCCGCCGTTGGCATAAGGGTCGGATGAAGGAGTGCAAGTTGCCTTTGGAAAGGGTTCTTAGCCATCTACAAGATGGTGCTTTTGTTTTGGGCCAAAAATAGATAGTTGGGGTGGTCAAATCTTACATGGGTTACTAATACCTTTTCTACAAAGAAGGGCGTTTGAATTTGAAGGGTATGCGGTTGTAAGTGCCTTTCGTGGAATTCTAATGGCATGTAGTACACGTGGATTGGACTCCCAATGGATGAGTAATAAGCGGTTTAGGGTTTAGGGTTGTTCAAACTTCATCCGTCCGTTCCCGCTAGCCTAAGTGTCGGATGCCAAAGTGCAAGACGTTCTTGGGAAGGCTTTTCAAGCATCTACACCACGGTCTTTTTATTTGGGCTCATGAATAGATATTCAAATGAGTCATTGAAAGGAACCACATCCACAAATGTCACGGAAATTGCATCAAAAGGTCAAAAGGAAGACCAACGACAAGTTGGAAATGTCTCACCCTTTTGGAAAGCGTGAAAAAATTGCATCCATGCAAGTGTTTGTTATTTTATTAACGTCCCTCAAATATAAAGTACAGTGTTTAGGGTATTTAATGAGATCAAGTGAACAAATATCATGCAATTAGGCGTCAAAGGGTTGAGGAAAATCCATCAACAAGTTGGAAATCATTTAAACTCTTGGATTGGTTGAAAAGATTAAATTCATGCAAGTGTTTGTTATTTTTTTAACGTCCCTAAAATATAAAGTACAGTGTTTGTTGTATTTAATGTGATCAAGTGAACAAATGTCATGGATTTAGCCATTTAGGCGTCAAAGAGTTGAAAAGAATCCATCAACAAGTTGGAAATCATTTAAACTCATGGATTCATTTGGGTGAAAAGCTTGCATTCATCCAAGCGTTGGTTATTTTTTTCATTGCCGAAACCCTAAAGTACAGTGTGTTGCTGTATTTAATGGATTCAAGTGAACAAATGTCATGCATTTAGGCGTCAAACGGTTGAAAAAAACACACCAACAAGTTGGAAATATTTTAAACTCTTGGAATGTGTGAAATATTTGTATGCGTGCAAGTATTTGTTATTTTTCTAACGTACCTAAAAGGAAAATGACAGTGTTTCAATTGCTGTACTTAATGGATTCAAGTGAACAAATGTCATGCAATTAGGCGTCAAAGTGTTGAAAAAAAAGCACCAACAAGTTGGAAATATTTTAAAGGGTTGGAATGTGTGAAATATCTATGGGTTTAGGGTTTTGAAGGGTTTAGGGTTTAGGAGGGTTTTGGGTTTTGAAGGGTTTTGGGGGTTTAGGGTTTTAAGGGTTTTAGGGTTTAGGGTTTAGGGTTTAGGGTTTAGGGTTTAGGGTTTTAGGGTTTAAGGGTTTAGGGTTTAGGGTTTAGGGTTACAGGGGCGTCCCTGGGCTTTTTGAAGTCTTTATCTGTTAGGATTTGGCATGAGGTTTCTACATCAATGTTGACCGAAATCTCACAAGGATTCCAAAAAGCCAAACCATTTTTGAAAATGCTGTGTTATGTAGAAACCCTATTCAAGGGTTTCATGTCCTTTAGGGTTTACAAGAGGGTTCCTAGGGGTATGGCCTTTTTTGGTGTTGTTTTTATTGCACCTACCCCCCCATTAGCAGACATTGCGATTCCAAAAACGCGAACTAGAACGCTAATTTTTTCTTGATTTGTGAGATATAGCAACTTTGACTTTAGGGTCTACAGGTTTGACTTGGCTATTGCGGATTCCATTTGGAGAATTTTCTCAAGAGAACTAACTTTTCGGAATGGGCTTGACAAGAGCTACCCAAAAATATCTTGTACTTCTACAAATAGTAACTTTGATTTTGGGGTACCTAGAGGAATGGGGAGCATGTTGGAGTCTCGTGGAAGGCCTCTTATTTCATTTTTGAGTGGATTTATGGATAGACATTCTTGTGCGGGTGATAACATGATGTGGCACTCGTACATTGGACATCGTATGCAAGAGATATGGACGGATGAAGTTCTGATTTTCAAACTTCATCCATCAACTGCCGCTAAATTTGACGTTGGATTTTTAAGTGCAAGACATTTTTGGAAAGCGCGTAAAAGCATCTACAAGGTGGTGGGCTTACATTAGGCTAAAATTAGATATTCATTGGGGTCCTATCTCTGAGTGGCTAGGTTTGAGCTTTTGTAGAAAGAAGGGCGTTTCCATTTCGAGGACATGACGTCTTAGGTCTTACCCTTAGGAGCCCGGAATGACGTGGCGCTCGTACATTGGACATTCTATGCAAGAGGTACGAGCGGATGAAGTTCTGATTTTTCAAACTTCATCCGTCCATTGCGCCTTTTTTTGACGTTGGATTTTTAAGGGCAAGACATTTTTGGAAAGCACTTAGAAG
This sequence comes from Pseudisothecium myosuroides, assembly GCA_951799445.1. Lineage (NCBI taxonomy): Eukaryota > Viridiplantae > Streptophyta > Bryopsida > Hypnales > Lembophyllaceae > Pseudisothecium > Pseudisothecium myosuroides. The sequence continues at coordinate 16,101 of CATOGU010000048.1, read as the reverse complement.
CATCTACAAGGTGGTGGAATTATATTAGGCTAAAATTAGATATCCATTGGGGTCCTATCTCCAAGTGGCGAGGTTGGAGCTTTTGTAGAAAGAAGGGCGTTTCCATTTCGAGGACATGACGTCATAGGCCTTACTTGTAGGAGCCCGGAATGACGTGGCACTTGTTCATTGGACATTCTATGCAAGAGGTACGAGCGGATGAAGTTCTGATTTTTCAAACTTCATCCGTCCGCCGCCGTTGGCATAAGGGTCGGATGAAGGAGTGCAAGTTGCCTTTGGAAAGGGTTCTTAGCCATCTACAAGATGGTGCTTTTGTTTTGGGCCAAAAATAGATAGTTGGGGTGGTCAAATCTTACATGGGTTACTAATACCTTTTCTACAAAGAAGGGCGTTTGAATTTGAAGGGTATGCGGTTGTAAGTGCCTTTCGTGGAATTCTAATGGCATGTAGTACACGTGGATTGGACTCCCAATGGATGAGTAATAAGCGGTTTAGGGTTTAGGGTTGTTCAAACTTCATCCGTCCGTTCCCGCTAGCCTAAGTGTCGGATGCCAAAGTGCAAGACGTTCTTGGGAAGGCTTTTCAAGCATCTACACCACGGTCTTTTTATTTGGGCTCATGAATAGATATTCAAATGAGTCATTGAAAGGAACCACATCCACAAATGTCACGGAAATTGCATCAAAAGGTCAAAAGGAAGACCAACGACAAGTTGGAAATGTCTCACCCTTTTGGAAAGCGTGAAAAAATTGCATCCATGCAAGTGTTTGTTATTTTATTAACGTCCCTCAAATATAAAGTACAGTGTTTAGGGTATTTAATGAGATCAAGTGAACAAATATCATGCAATTAGGCGTCAAAGGGTTGAGGAAAATCCATCAACAAGTTGGAAATCATTTAAACTCTTGGATTGGTTGAAAAGATTAAATTCATGCAAGTGTTTGTTATTTTTTTAACGTCCCTAAAATATAAAGTACAGTGTTTGTTGTATTTAATGTGATCAAGTGAACAAATGTCATGGATTTAGCCATTTAGGCGTCAAAGAGTTGAAAAGAATCCATCAACAAGTTGGAAATCATTTAAACTCATGGATTCATTTGGGTGAAAAGCTTGCATTCATCCAAGCGTTGGTTATTTTTTTCATTGCCGAAACCCTAAAGTACAGTGTGTTGCTGTATTTAATGGATTCAAGTGAACAAATGTCATGCATTTAGGCGTCAAACGGTTGAAAAAAACACACCAACAAGTTGGAAATATTTTAAACTCTTGGAATGTGTGAAATATTTGTATGCGTGCAAGTATTTGTTATTTTTCTAACGTACCTAAAAGGAAAATGACAGTGTTTCAATTGCTGTACTTAATGGATTCAAGTGAACAAATGTCATGCAATTAGGCGTCAAAGTGTTGAAAAAAAAGCACCAACAAGTTGGAAATATTTTAAAGGGTTGGAATGTGTGAAATATCTATGGGTTTAGGGTTTTGAAGGGTTTAGGGTTTAGGAGGGTTTTGGGTTTTGAAGGGTTTTGGGGGTTTAGGGTTTTAAGGGTTTTGGGTTACAGGGGCGTCCCTGGGCTTTTTGAAGTCTTTATCTGTTAGGATTTGGCATGAGGTTTCTACATCAATGTTGACCGAAATCTCACAAGGATTCCAAAAAGCCAAACCATTTTTGAAAATGCTGTGTTATGTAGAAACCCTATTCAAGGGTTTCATGTCCTTTAGGGTTTATAAGAGGGTTCCTAGGGGTATGGCCTTTTTTGGTGTTGTTTTTATTGCACCTACCCCCCCATTAGCAGACATTGCGATTCCAAAAACGCGAACTAGAACGCTAATTTTTTCTTGATTTGTGAGATATAGCAACTTTGACTTTAGGGTCTACAGGTTTGACTTGGCTATTGCGGATTCCATTTGGAGAATTTTCTCAAGAGAACTAACTTTTCGGAATGGGCTTGACAAGAGCTACCCAAAAATATCTTGTACTTCTACAAATAGTAACTTTGATTTTGGGGTACCTAGAGGAATGGGGAGCATGTTGGAGTCTCGTGGAAGGCCTCTTATTTCATTTTTGAGTGGATTTATGGATAGACATTCTTGTGCGGGTGATAACATGATGTGGCACTCGTACATTGGACATCGTATGCAAGAGATATGGACGGATGAAGTTCTGATTTTCAAACTTCATCCATCAACTGCCGCTAAATTTGACGTTGGATTTTTAAGTGCAAGACATTTTTGGAAAGCGCGTAAAAGCATCTACAAGGTGGTGGGCTTACATTAGGCTAAAATTAGATATTCATTGGGGTCCTATCTCTGAGTGGCTAGGTTTGAGCTTTTGTAGAAAGAAGGGCGTTTCCATTTCGAGGACATGACGTCTTAGGTCTTACCCTTAGGAGCCCGGAATGACGTGGCGCTCGTACATTGGACATTCTATGCAAGAGGTACGAGCGGATGAAGTTCTGATTTTTCAAACTTCATCCGTCCATTGCGCCTTTTTTTGACGTTGGATTTTTAAGGGCAAGACATTTTTGGAAAGCACTTAGAAGCATCTACAAGGTGGTGGAATTATATTAGGCTAAAATTAGATATCCATTGGGGTCCTATCTCCAAGTGGCGAGGTTGGAGCTTTTGTAGAAAGAAGGGCGTTTCCATTTCGAGGACATGACGTCATAGGCCTTACTCGTAGGAGCCCGGAATGACGTGGCACTTGTTCATTGGACATTCTATGCAAGAGGTACGAGCGGATGAAGTTCTGATTTTTCAAACTTCATCCGTCCGCCGCCGTTGGCATAAGGGTCGGATGAAGGAGTGCAAGTTGCCTTTGGAAAGGGTTCTTAGCCATCTACAAGATGGTGCTTTTGTTTTGGGCCAAAAATAGATAGTTGGGGTGGTCAAATCTTACATGGGTTACTAATACCTTTTCTACAAAGAAGGGCGTTTGAATTTGAAGGGTATGCGGTTGTAAGTGCCTTTCGTGGAATTCTAATGGCATGTAGTACACGTGGATTGGACTCCCAATGGATGAGTAATAAGCGGTTTAGGGTTTAGGGTTGTTCAAACTTCATCCGTCCGTTCCCGCTAGCCTAAGTGTCGGATGCCAAAGTGCAAGACGTTCTTGGGAAGGCTTTTCAAGCATCTACACCACGGTCTTTTTATTTGGGCTCATGAATAGATATTCAAATGAGTCATTGAAAGGAACCACATCCACAAATGTCACGGAAATTGCATCAAAAGGTCAAAAGGAAGACCAACGACAAGTTGGAAATGTCTCACCCTTTTGGAAAGCGTGAAAAAATTGCATCCATGCAAGTGTTTGTTATTTTATTAACGTCCCTCAAATATAAAGTACAGTGTTTAGGGTATTTAATGAGATCAAGTGAACAAATATCATGCAATTAGGCGTCAAAGGGTTGAGGAAAATCCATCAACAAGTTGGAAATCATTTAAACTCTTGGATTGGTTGAAAAGATTAAATTCATGCAAGTGTTTGTTATTTTTTTAACGTCCCTAAAATATAAAGTACAGTGTTTGTTGTATTTAATGTGATCAAGTGAACAAATGTCATGGATTTAGCCATTTAGGCGTCAAAGAGTTGAAAAGAATCCATCAACAAGTTGGAAATCATTTAAACTCATGGATTCATTTGGGTGAAAAGCTTGCATTCATCCAAGCGTTGGTTATTTTTTTCATTGCCGAAACCCTAAAGTACAGTGTGTTGCTGTATTTAATGGATTCAAGTGAACAAATGTCATGCATTTAGGCGTCAAACGGTTGAAAAAAACACACCAACAAGTTGGAAATATTTTAAACTCTTGGAATGTGTGAAATATTTGTATGCGTGCAAGTATTTGTTATTTTTCTAACGTACCTAAAAGGAAAATGACAGTGTTTCAATTGCTGTACTTAATGGATTCAAGTGAACAAATGTCATGCAATTAGGCGTCAAAGTGTTGAAAAAAAAGCACCAACAAGTTGGAAATATTTTAAAGGGTTGGAATGTGTGAAATATCTATGGGTTTAGGGTTTTGAAGGGTTTAGGGTTTAGGAGGGTTTTGGGTTTTGAAGGGTTTTGGGGGTTTAGGGTTTTAAGGGTTTTGGGTTACAGGGGCGTCCCTGGGCTTTTTGAAGTCTTTATCTGTTAGGATTTGGCATGAGGTTTCTACATCAATGTTGACCGAAATCTCACAAGGATTCCAAAAAGCCAAACCATTTTTGAAAATGCTGTGTTATGTAGAAACCCTATTCAAGGGTTTCATGTCCTTTAGGGTTTACAAGAGGGTTCCTAGGGGTATGGCCTTTTTTGGTGTTGTTTTTATTGCACCTACCCCCCCATTAGCAGACATTGCGATTCCAAAAACGCGAACTAGAACGCTAATTTTTTCTTGATTTGTGAGATATAGCAACTTTGACTTTAGGGTCTACAGGTTTGACTTGGCTATTGCGGATTCCATTTGGAGAATTTTCTCAAGAGAACTAACTTTTCGGAATGGGCTTGACAAGAGCTACCCAAAAATATCTTGTACTTCTACAAATAGTAACTTTGATTTTGGGGTACCTAGAGGAATGGGGAGCATGTTGGAGTCTCGTGGAAGGCCTCTTATTTCATTTTTGAGTGGATTTATGGATAGACATTCTTGTGCGGGTGATAACATGATGTGGCACTCGTACATTGGACATCGTATGCAAGAGATATGGACGGATGAAGTTCTGATTTTCAAACTTCATCCATCAACTGCCGCTAAATTTGACGTTGGATTTTTAAGTGCAAGACATTTTTGGAAAGCGCGTAAAAGCATCTACAAGGTGGTGGGCTTACATTAGGCTAAAATTAGATATTCATTGGGGTCCTATCTCTGAGTGGCTAGGTTTGAGCTTTTGTAGAAAGAAGGGCGTTTCCATTTCGAGGACATGACGTCTTAGGTCTTACCCTTAGGAGCCCGGAATGACGTGGCGCTCGTACATTGGACATTCTATGCAAGAGGTACGAGCGGATGAAGTTCTGATTTTTCAAACTTCATCCGTCCATTGCGCCTTTTTTTGACGTTGGATTTTTAAGGGCAAGACATTTTTGGAAAGCACTTAGAAGCATCTACAAGGTGGTGGAATTATATTAGGCTAAAATTAGATATCCATTGGGGTCCTATCTCCAAGTGGCGAGGTTGGAGCTTTTGTAGAAAGAAGGGCGTTTCCATTTCGAGGACATGACGTCATAGGCCTTACTCGTAGGAGCCCGGAATGACGTGGCACTTGTTCATTGGACATTCTATGCAAGAGGTACGAGCGGATGAAGTTCTGATTTTTCAAACTTCATCCGTCCGCCGCCGTTGGCATAAGGGTCGGATGAAGGAGTGCAAGTTGCCTTTGGAAAGGGTTCTTAGCCATCTACAAGATGGTGCTTTTGTTTTGGGCCAAAAATAGATAGTTGGGGTGGTCAAATCTTACATGGATTACTAATACCTTTTCTACAAAGAAGGGCGTTTGAATTTGAAGGGTATGCGGTTGTAAGTGCCTTTCGTGGAATTCTAATGGCATGTAGTACACGTGGATTGGACTCCCAATGGATGAGTAATAAGCGGTTTAGGGTTTAGGGTTGTTCAAACTTCATCCGTCCGTTCCCGCTAGCCTAAGTGTCGGATGCCAAAGTGCAAGACGTTCTTGGGAAGGCTTTTCAAGCATCTACACCACGGTCTTTTTATTTGGGCTCATGAATAGATATTCAAATGAGTCATTGAAAGGAACCACATCCACAAATGTCACGGAAATTGCATCAAAAGGTCAAAAGGAAGACCAACGACAAGTTGGAAATGTCTCACCCTTTTGGAAAGCGTGAAAAAATTGCATCCATGCAAGTGTTTGTTATTTTATTAACGTCCCTCAAATATAAAGTACAGTGTTTAGGGTATTTAATGAGATCAAGTGAACAAATATCATGCAATTAGGCGTCAAAGGGTTGAGGAAAATCCATCAACAAGTTGGAAATCATTTAAACTCTTGGATTGGTTGAAAAGATTAAATTCATGCAAGTGTTTGTTATTTTTTTAACGTCCCTAAAATATAAAGTACAGTGTTTGTTGTATTTAATGTGATCAAGTGAACAAATGTCATGGATTTAGCCATTTAGGCGTCAAAGAGTTGAAAAGAATCCATCAACAAGTTGGAAATCATTTAAACTCATGGATTCATTTGGGTGAAAAGCTTGCATTCATCCAAGCGTTGGTTATTTTTTTCATTGCCGAAACCCTAAAGTACAGTGTGTTGCTGTATTTAATGGATTCAAGTGAACAAATGTCATGCATTTAGGCGTCAAACGGTTGAAAAAAACACACCAACAAGTTGGAAATATTTTAAACTCTTGGAATGTGTGAAATATTTGTATGCGTGCAAGTATTTGTTATTTTTCTAACGTACCTAAAAGGAAAATGACAGTGTTTCAATTGCTGTACTTAATGGATTCAAGTGAACAAATGTCATGCAATTAGGCGTCAAAGTGTTGAAAAAAAAGCACCAACAAGTTGGAAATATTTTAAAGGGTTGGAATGTGTGAAATATCTATGGGTTTAGGGTTTTGAAGGGTTTAGGGTTTAGGAGGGTTTTGGGTTTTGAAGGGTTTTGGGGGTTTAGGGTTTTAAGGGTTTTGGGTTACAGGGGCGTCCCTGGGCTTTTTGAAGTCTTTATCTGTTAGGATTTGGCATGAGGTTTCTACATCAATGTTGACCGAAATCTCACAAGGATTCCAAAAAGCCAAACCATTTTTGAAAATGCTGTGTTATGTAGAAACCCTATTCAAGGGTTTCATGTCCTTTAGGGTTTACAAGAGGGTTCCTAGGGGTATGGCCTTTTTTGGTGTTGTTTTTATTGCACCTACCCCCCCATTAGCAGACATTGCGATTCCAAAAACGCGAACTAGAACGCTAATTTTTTCTTGATTTGTGAGATATAGCAACTTTGACTTTAGGGTCTACAGGTTTGACTTGGCTATTGCGGATTCCATTTGGAGAATTTTCTCAAGAGAACTAACTTTTCGGAATGGGCTTGACAAGAGCTACCCAAAAATATCTTGTACTTCTACAAATAGTAACTTTGATTTTGGGGTACCTAGAGGAATGGGGAGCATGTTGGAGTCTCGTGGAAGGCCTCTTATTTCATTTTTGAGTGGATTTATGGATAGACATTCTTGTGCGGGTGATAACATGATGTGGCACTCGTACATTGGACATCGTATGCAAGAGATATGGACGGATGAAGTTCTGATTTTCAAACTTCATCCATCAACTGCCGCTAAATTTGACGTTGGATTTTTAAGTGCAAGACATTTTTGGAAAGCGCGTAAAAGCATCTACAAGGTGGTGGGCTTACATTAGGCTAAAATTAGATATTCATTGGGGTCCTATCTCTGAGTGGCTAGGTTTGAGCTTTTGTAGAAAGAAGGGCGTTTCCATTTCGAGGACATGACGTCTTAGGTCTTACCCTTAGGAGCCCGGAATGACGTGGCGCTCGTACATTGGACATTCTATGCAAGAGGTACGAGCGGATGAAGTTCTGATTTTTCAAACTTCATCCGTCCATTGCGCCTTTTTTTGACGTTGGATTTTTAAGGGCAAGACATTTTTGGAAAGCACTTAGAAGCATCTACAAGGTGGTGGAATTATATTAGGCTAAAATTAGATATCCATTGGGGTCCTATCTCCAAGTGGCGAGGTTGGAGCTTTTGTAGAAAGAAGGGCGTTTCCATTTCGAGGACATGACGTCATAGGCCTTACTCGTAGGAGCCCGGAATGACGTGGCACTTGTTCATTGGACATTCTATGCAAGAGGTACGAGCGGATGAAGTTCTGATTTTTCAAACTTCATCCGTCCGCCGCCGTTGGCATAAGGGTCGGATGAAGGAGTGCAAGTTGCCTTTGGAAAGGGTTCTTAGCCATCTACAAGATGGTGCTTTTGTTTTGGGCCAAAAATAGATAGTTGGGGTGGTCAAATCTTACATGGGTTACTAATACCTTTTCTACAAAGAAGGGCGTTTGAATTTGAAGGGTATGCGGTTGTAAGTGCCTTTCGTGGAATTCTAATGGCATGTAGTACACGTGGATTGGACTCCCAATGGATGAGTAATAAGCGGTTTAGGGTTTAGGGTTGTTCAAACTTCATCCGTCCGTTCCCGCTAGCCTAAGTGTCGGATGCCAAAGTGCAAGACGTTCTTGGGAAGGCTTTTCAAGCATCTACACCACGGTCTTTTTATTTGGGCTCATGAATAGATATTCAAATGAGTCATTGAAAGGAACCACATCCACAAATGTCACGGAAATTGCATCAAAAGGTCAAAAGGAAGACCAACGACAAGTTGGAAATGTCTCACCCTTTTGGAAAGCGTGAAAAAATTGCATCCATGCAAGTGTTTGTTATTTTATTAACGTCCCTCAAATATAAAGTACAGTGTTTAGGGTATTTAATGAGATCAAGTGAACAAATATCATGCAATTAGGCGTCAAAGGGTTGAGGAAAATCCATCAACAAGTTGGAAATCATTTAAACTCTTGGATTGGTTGAAAAGATTAAATTCATGCAAGTGTTTGTTATTTTTTTAACGTCCCTAAAATATAAAGTACAGTGTTTGTTGTATTTAATGTGATCAAGTGAACAAATGTCATGGATTTAGCCATTTAGGCGTCAAAGAGTTGAAAAGAATCCATCAACAAGTTGGAAATCATTTAAACTCATGGATTCATTTGGGTGAAAAGCTTGCATTCATCCAAGCGTTGGTTATTTTTTTCATTGCCGAAACCCTAAAGTACAGTGTGTTGCTGTATTTAATGGATTCAAGTGAACAAATGTCATGCATTTAGGCGTCAAACGGTTGAAAAAAACACACCAACAAGTTGGAAATATTTTAAACTCTTGGAATGTGTGAAATATTTGTATGCGTGCAAGTATTTGTTATTTTTCTAACGTACCTAAAAGGAAAATGACAGTGTTTCAATTGCTGTACTTAATGGATTCAAGTGAACAAATGTCATGCAATTAGGCGTCAAAGTGTTGAAAAAAAAGCACCAACAAGTTGGAAATATTTTAAAGGGTTGGAATGTGTGAAATATCTATGGGTTTAGGGTTTTGAAGGGTTTAGGGTTTAGGAGGGTTTTGGGTTTTGAAGGGTTTTGGGGGTTTAGGGTTTTAAGGGTTTTGGGTTACAGGGGCGTCCCTGGGCTTTTTGAAGTCTTTATCTGTTAGGATTTGGCATGAGGTTTCTACATCAATGTTGACCGAAATCTCACAAGGATTCCAAAAAGCCAAACCATTTTTGAAAATGCTGTGTTATGTAGAAACCCTATTCAAGGGTTTCATGTCCTTTAGGGTTTACAAGAGGGTTCCTAGGGGTATGGCCTTTTTTGGTGTTGTTTTTATTGCACCTACCCCCCCATTAGCAGACATTGCGATTCCAAAAACGCGAACTAGAACGCTAATTTTTTCTTGATTTGTGAGATATAGCAACTTTGACTTTAGGGTCTACAGGTTTGACTTGGCTATTGCGGATTCCATTTGGAGAATTTTCTCAAGAGAACTAACTTTTCGGAATGGGCTTGACAAGAGCTACCCAAAAATATCTTGTACTTCTACAAATAGTAACTTTGATTTTGGGGTACCTAGAGGAATGGGGAGCATGTTGGAGTCTCGTGGAAGGCCTCTTATTTCATTTTTGAGTGGATTTATGGATAGACATTCTTGTGCGGGTGATAACATGATGTGGCACTCGTACATTGGACATCGTATGCAAGAGATATGGACGGATGAAGTTCTGATTTTCAAACTTCATCCATCAACTGCCGCTAAATTTGACGTTGGATTTTTAAGTGCAAGACATTTTTGGAAAGCGCGTAAAAGCATCTACAAGGTGGTGGGCTTACATTAGGCTAAAATTAGATATTCATTGGGGTCCTATCTCTGAGTGGCTAGGTTTGAGCTTTTGTAGAAAGAAGGGCGTTTCCATTTCGAGGACATGACGTCTTAGGTCTTACCCTTAGGAGCCCGGAATGACGTGGCGCTCGTACATTGGACATTCTATGCAAGAGGTACGAGCGGATGAAGTTCTGATTTTTCAAACTTCATCCGTCCATTGCGCCTTTTTTTGACGTTGGATTTTTAAGGGCAAGACATTTTTGGAAAGCACTTAGAAGCATCTACAAGGTGGTGGAATTATATTAGGCTAAAATTAGATATCCATTGGGGTCCTATCTCCAAGTGGCGAGGTTGGAGCTTTTGTAGAAAGAAGGGCGTTTCCATTTCGAGGACATGACGTCATAGGCCTTACTCGTAGGAGCCCGGAATGACGTGGCACTTGTTCATTGGACATTCTATGCAAGAGGTACGAGCGGATGAAGTTCTGATTTTTCAAACTTCATCCGTCCGCCGCCGTTGGCATAAGGGTCGGATGAAGGAGTGCAAGTTGCCTTTGGAAAGGGTTCTTAGCCATCTACAAGATGGTGCTTTTGTTTTGGGCCAAAAATAGATAGTTGGGGTGGTCAAATCTTACATGGGTTACTAATACCTTTTCTACAAAGAAGGGCGTTTGAATTTGAAGGGTATGCGGTTGTAAGTGCCTTTCGTGGAATTCTAATGGCATGTAGTACACGTGGATTGGACTCCCAATGGATGAGTAATAAGCGGTTTAGGGTTTAGGGTTGTTCAAACTTCATCCGTCCGTTCCCGCTAGCCTAAGTGTCGGATGCCAAAGTGCAAGACGTTCTTGGGAAGGCTTTTCAAGCATCTACACCACGGTCTTTTTATTTGGGCTCATGAATAGATATTCAAATGAGTCATTGAAAGGAACCACATCCACAAATGTCACGGAAATTGCATCAAAAGGTCAAAAGGAAGACCAACGACAAGTTGGAAATGTCTCACCCTTTTGGAAAGCGTGAAAAAATTGCATCCATGCAAGTGTTTGTTATTTTATTAACGTCCCTCAAATATAAAGTACAGTGTTTAGGGTATTTAATGAGATCAAGTGAACAAATATCATGCAATTAGGCGTCAAAGGGTTGAGGAAAATCCATCAACAAGTTGGAAATCATTTAAACTCTTGGATTGGTTGAAAAGATTAAATTCATGCAAGTGTTTGTTATTTTTTTAACGTCCCTAAAATATAAAGTACAGTGTTTGTTGTATTTAATGTGATCAAGTGAACAAATGTCATGGATTTAGCCATTTAGGCGTCAAAGAGTTGAAAAGAATCCATCAACAAGTTGGAAATCATTTAAACTCATGGATTCATTTGGGTGAAAAGCTTGCATTCATCCAAGCGTTGGTTATTTTTTTCATTGCCGAAACCCTAAAGTACAGTGTGTTGCTGTATTTAATGGATTCAAGTGAACAAATGTCATGCATTTAGGCGTCAAACGGTTGAAAAAAACACACCAACAAGTTGGAAATATTTTAAACTCTTGGAATGTGTGAAATATTTGTATGCGTGCAAGTATTTGTTATTTTTCTAACGTACCTAAAAGGAAAATGACAGTGTTTCAATTGCTGTACTTAATGGATTCAAGTGAACAAATGTCATGCAATTAGGCGTCAAAGTGTTGAAAAAAAAGCACCAACAAGTTGGAAATATTTTAAAGGGTTGGAATGTGTGAAATATCTATGGGTTTAGGGTTTTGAAGGGTTTAGGGTTTAGGAGGGTTTTGGGTTTTGAAGGGTTTTGGGGGTTTAGGGTTTTAAGGGTTTTGGGTTACAGGGGCGTCCCTGGGCTTTTTGAAGTCTTTATCTGTTAGGATTTGGCATGAGGTTTCTACATCAATGTTGACCGAAATCTCACAAGGATTCCAAAAAGCCAAACCATTTTTGAAAATGCTGTGTTATGTAGAAACCCTATTCAAGGGTTTCATGTCCTTTAGGGTTTACAAGAGGGTTCCTAGGGGTATGGCCTTTTTTGGTGTTGTTTTTATTGCACCTACCCCCCCATTAGCAGACATTGCGATTCCAAAAACGCGAACTAGAACGCTAATTTTTTCTTGATTTGTGAGATATAGCAACTTTGACTTTAGGGTCTACAGGTTTGACTTGGCTATTGCGGATTCCATTTGGAGAATTTTCTCAAGAGAACTAACTTTTCGGAATGGGCTTGACAAGAGCTACCCAAAAATATCTTGTACTTCTACAAATAGTAACTTTGATTTTGGGGTACCTAGAGGAATGGGGAGCATGTTGGAGTCTCGTGGAAGGCCTCTCATTTCATTTTTGAGTGGATTTATGGATAGACATTCTTGTGCGGGTGATAACATGATGTGGCACTCGTACATTGGACATCGTATGCAAGAGATATGGACGGATGAAGTTCTGATTTTCAAACTTCATCCATCAACTGCCGCTAAATTTGACGTTGGATTTTTAAGTGCAAGACATTTTTGGAAAGCGCGTAAAAGCATCTACAAGGTGGTGGGCTTACATTAGGCTAAAATTAGATATTCATTGGGGTCCTATCTCTGAGTGGCTAGGTTTGAGCTTTTGTAGAAAGAAGGGCGTTTCCATTTCGAGGACATGACGTCTTAGGTCTTACCCTTAGGAGCCCGGAATGACGTGGCGCTCGTACATTGGACATTCTATGCAAGAGGTACGAGCGGATGAAGTTCTGATTTTTCAAACTTCATCCGTCCATTGCGCCTTTTTTTGACGTTGGATTTTTAAGGGCAAGACATTTTTGGAAAGCACTTAGAAGCATCTACAAGGTGGTGGAATTATATTAGGCTAAAATTAGATATCCATTGGGGTCCTATCTCCAAGTGGCGAGGTTGGAGCTTTTGTAGAAAGAAGGGCGTTTCCATTTCGAGGACATGACGTCATAGGCCTTACTCGTAGGAGCCCGGAATGACGTGGCACTTGTTCATTGGACATTCTATGCAAGAGGTACGAGCGGATGAAGTTCTGATTTTTCAAACTTCATCCGTCCGCCGCCGTTGGCATAAGGGTCGGATGAAGGAGTGCAAGTTGCCTTTGGAAAGGGTTCTTAGCCATCTACAAGATGGTGCTTTTGTTTTGGGCCAAAAATAGATAGTTGGGGTGGTCAAATCTTACATGGGTTACTAATACCTTTTCTACAAAGAAGGGCGTTTGAATTTGAAGGGTATGCGGTTGTAAGTGCCTTTCGTGGAATTCTAATGGCATGTAGTACACGTGGATTGGACTCCCAATGGATGAGTAATAAGCGGTTTAGGGTTTAGGGTTGTTCAAACTTCATCCGTCCGTTCCCGCTAGCCTAAGTGTCGGATGCCAAAGTGCAAGACGTTCTTGGGAAGGCTTTTCAAGCATCTACACCACGGTCTTTTTATTTGGGCTCATGAATAGATATTCAAATGAGTCATTGAAAGGAACCACATCCACAAATGTCACGGAAATTGCATCAAAAGGTCAAAAGGAAGACCAACGACAAGTTGGAAATGTCTCACCCTTTTGGAAAGCGTGAAAAAATTGCATCCATGCAAGTGTTTGTTATTTTATTAACGTCCCTCAAATATAAAGTACAGTGTTTAGGGTATTTAATGAGATCAAGTGAACAAATATCATGCAATTAGGCGTCAAAGGGTTGAGGAAAATCCATCAACAAGTTGGAAATCATTTAAACTCTTGGATTGGTTGAAAAGATTAAATTCATGCAAGTGTTTGTTATTTTTTTAACGTCCCTAAAATATAAAGTACAGTGTTTGTTGTATTTAATGTGATCAAGTGAACAAATGTCATGGATTTAGCCATTTAGGCGTCAAAGAGTTGAAAAGAATCCATCAACAAGTTGGAAATCATTTAAACTCATGGATTCATTTGGGTGAAAAGCTTGCATTCATCCAAGCGTTGGTTATTTTTTTCATTGCCGAAACCCTAAAGTACAGTGTGTTGCTGTATTTAATGGATTCAAGTGAACAAATGTCATGCATTTAGGCGTCAAACGGTTGAAAAAAACACACCAACAAGTTGGAAATATTTTAAACTCTTGGAATGTGTGAAATATTTGTATGCGTGCAAGTATTTGTTATTTTTCTAACGTACCTAAAAGGAAAATGACAGTGTTTCAATTGCTGTACTTAATGGATTCAAGTGAACAAATGTCATGCAATTAGGCGTCAAAGTGTTGAAAAAAAAGCACCAACAAGTTGGAAATATTTTAAAGGGTTGGAATGTGTGAAATATCTATGGGTTTAGGGTTTTGAAGGGTTTAGGGTTTAGGAGGGTTTTGGGTTTTGAAGGGTTTTGGGGGTTTAGGGTTTTAAGGGTTTTGGGTTACAGGGGCGTCCCTGGGCTTTTTGAAGTCTTTATCTGTTAGGATTTGGCATGAGGTTTCTACATCAATGTTGACCGAAATCTCACAAGGATTCCAAAAAGCCAAACCATTTTTGAAAATGCTGTGTTATGTAGAAACCCTATTCAAGGGTTTCATGTCCTTTAGGGTTTACAAGAGGGTTCCTAGGGGTATGGCCTTTTTTGGTGTTGTTTTTATTGCACCTACCCCCCCATTAGCAGACATTGCGATTCCAAAAACGCGAACTAGAACGCTAATTTTTTCTTGATTTGTGAGATATAGCAACTTTGACTTTAGGGTCTACAGGTTTGACTTGGCTATTGCGGATTCCATTTGGAGAATTTTCTCAAGAGAACTAACTTTTCGGAATGGGCTTGACAAGAGCTACCCAAAAATATCTTGTACTTCTACAAATAGTAACTTTGATTTTGGGGTACCTAGAGGAATGGGGAGCATGTTGGAGTCTCGTGGAAGGCCTCTCATTTCATTTTTGAGTGGATTTATGGATAGACATTCTTGTGCGGGTGATAACATGATGTGGCACTCGTACATTGGACATCGTATGCAAGAGATATGGACGGATGAAGTTCTGATTTTCAAACTTCATCCATCAACTGCCGCTAAATTTGACGTTGGATTTTTAAGTGCAAGACATTTTTGGAAAGCGCGTAAAAGCATCTACAAGGTGGTGGGCTTACATTAGGCTAAAATTAGATATTCATTGGGGTCCTATCTCTGAGTGGCTAGGTTTGAGCTTTTGTAGAAAGAAGGGCGTTTCCATTTCGAGGACATGACGTCTTAGGTCTTACCCTTAGGAGCCCGGAATGACGTGGCGCTCGTACATTGGACATTCTATGCAAGAGGTACGAGCGGATGAAGTTCTGATTTTTCAAACTTCATCCGTCCATTGCGCCTTTTTTTGACGTTGGATTTTTAAGGGCAAGACATTTTTGGAAAGCACTTAGAAGCATCTACAAGGTGGTGGAATTATATTAGGCTAAAATTAGATATCCATTGGGGTCCTATCTCCAAGTGGCGAGGTTGGAGCTTTTGTAGAAAGAAGGGCGTTTCCATTTCGAGGACATGACGTCATAGGCCTTACTCGTAGGAGCCCGGAATGACGTGGCACTTGTTCATTGGACATTCTATGCAAGAGGTACGAGCGGATGAAGTTCTGATTTTTCAAACTTCATCCGTCCGCCGCCGTTGGCATAAGGGTCGGATGAAGGAGTGCAAGTTGCCTTTGGAAAGGGTTCTTAGCCATCTACAAGATGGTGCTTTTGTTTTGGGCCAAAAATAGATAGTTGGGGTGGTCAAATCTTACATGGGTTACTAATACCTTTTCTACAAAGAAGGGCGTTTGAATTTGAAGGGTATGCGGTTGTAAGTGCCTTTCGTGGAATTCTAATGGCATGTAGTACACGTGGATTGGACTCCCAATGGATGAGTAATAAGCGGTTTAGGGTTTAGGGTTGTTCAAACTTCATCCGTCCGTTCCCGCTAGCCTAAGTGTCGGATGCCAAAGTGCAAGACGTTCTTGGGAAGGCTTTTCAAGCATCTACACCACGGTCTTTTTATTTGGGCTCATGAATAGATATTCAAATGAGTCATTGAAAGGAACCACATCCACAAATGTCACGGAAATTGCATCAAAAGGTCAAAAGGAAGACCAACGACAAGTTGGAAATGTCTCACCCTTTTGGAAAGCGTGAAAAAATTGCATCCATGCAAGTGTTTGTTATTTTATTAACGTCCCTCAAATATAAAGTACAGTGTTTAGGGTATTTAATGAGATCAAGTGAACAAATATCATGCAATTAGGCGTCAAA
>CATOGU010000047.1:0-11459 GCA_951799445.1 Pseudisothecium myosuroides | reverse complement strand
ATTCGCTATGGCGGCAACTCGGCGCAGGCGACCATTGTCGACGAGTGCCCCGGTTGTGGATGGGTGCGTCGTCTGCCTCTTGGCCCTCGTCTGGGCTGACCCAGATTATAGGGAGATCTGGACATGTCCCCCGGCCTGTTTAATCATTTCGCCTCTCCGGATGCCGGTGTATTTTACATGGTCCGTCTCCCTCTCCCCTCATACTGCCCACGCTCATACTGCAGCAGACTTGGGACTTCAGCGACGGCAGCGGTGACCCGCCCCCTCCGCCGGCGACGACCAAGACCACGAGCACGTGGACGCCGCCTCCGTCGACCACCCAACAACAACAAACCACCACCCACACCTCCACCCCCTCACCCTCATCCTCCACCCCTGCCGCCTCTTCCTCCTCCTCCTCGCCCAGCTCGGCCGCCTCGTCGGCCGGGTCCCAGCCGTCACAGGGCGCCAACTCCACCGCGCCCGCCAAGGGACCGGTGGGGGCCCCAGGGTCGGAGGACGGGACGCAGAGCCCGCAGGCGTATGAGCAGGGGGGCAATCTGGACGGGCTCGGGCAGGTCGTCGTCGCGCTGGGAGGCCTCGTCGCCGCCGGCGCTCAGCTCGCCATCTCCCCGGCCGGCTCGTCGTGATCGCAGGTCGCCCTCCCCACTTTCGGCCTCGGCATTCCCTCTCTTTTGGAGTGCCAGCGGCCTCGCACTCACTCTCTTTGGAGTGCCAGTGCCTCGCCACACTATCCTTTCGAGTACCTGCTTCCGACTCAAACAATTACACTTGTCACTTTCTGCGACGGCCGGGCGGGTGGCCCCGACCTGTCCACATTCCATTCGTTATTTATACCCGACGCCACCTTTGGAACCTTTCACTCGTTTGCGTATCTTCCAAGTTGCTGTTACCCTGTCATTGTGCAACTGGAAAGCAAGCCATGCAGTCGTTGAATGAGTGATCGAGCGCGCAGTCGATCGAACCTGTTCAGAGCAGGCAGCGGAGGCAGGGTGAGCTCCACGGCGACAGACGATGAGAGCGCGCAGGGGAGCAGCGTGGCGCGCGTGCCCTCACCCGAACCCCATCGCATGGCCTGTGAGCGTACGGCGGTCGTCTGCCGCCGCCGCCGACGCGCACGGCAAGGGAAAGGAGAGAGGAGACGAGGGCGAGGACAGGAAAAAGTACTCGCACACGCTCAGGCTGCCCTCGACCCCCTTCCCCGCCCGCCCTCTCCCGTCGCGGCAGCCAGACTGGGCCCACCGCGCCAAGCAGGTCGCCTGGTCATGGCAGGTCCGTCCCCCTTCGTCTCCTCGTAGCTTGAGCGGGGCGCTGACGGTGCAGTACAGAGGGAGCAGGTCGCCAGGCCCGGGTGGGTTACGCTGGACGGACCACCGTACGCCAACGGTCACCTCCACCTCGGTCAGCCGCCCTCGCCGTTGCGCTCCAGGTCTCGGCTGACCCCTCGCGCAGGTCACGCGCTGAACAAGGTGCTCAAGGACGTGGCCAACCGGTGGAAGGTCCTCACCGGGCACCGCGTGGAGTGAGTGACCTCATCCCCTCAATGTGGCTGGGTTGGCGCTGACGCGGAGGGCAGGTACACGCCCGGGTTCGATTGCCACGGCCTGCCCATCGAGCTCAAGGCGCTCTCCTCCCGACCCCCCGGCGAGCGCGGAGACCCCGCGGCGGTCCGTACGGCGGCCAGGCGTACCGCCGCCCAAGGCCTCTCCCTTCAAACGTCCGAGTTTGCAGAGTTTGGGGTCATGGGCGACTGGGCCGCGTCTTGGTCTACCATGGGTCCGCGTCCCTTCTGGCGAGCTGATGTAACGCTCTGACGAGGTCGACAGACCCAGAGTACGAGCACCGGCAGCTGGTCCTCTTCGCCTCGCTCCTCCGCTCAGGCCTACTCAAGCGCTCCTCCAAACCGGTCACCTACTCCCCGTCGTCACGCACCGCACTGGCAGAGGCAGAGGTGGAGTATGTCGACGACCACGAGTCGGTCAGCGTCTACGCCGTCTTCCCCGTTCTCGCCCCGGGGGAGGACGTCCACCCCGCTGCAAAAGGGAGGCAGGTCGGCTTGTGCGTCTGGACGACGACGCCGTGGACGATCCCTGCTAACCAGGTCGGTCCGTTTCTCCGTTGCAAGCTCGACGCTGACGCGGCGTGCAGGCGGTCGCCGTGGCTCCAGCGGAAGACTACTCGCTCCTCGAGGTCGCCGGCCACCGCCGCCTCCTCATCATCGCCTCTGCCAGGGTCGACGCTCTCCGCCCGGTCCTCCGCGACGCCCACGTCCTCGCGACCCTGCCCGGCTCGGCCCTGCTGCCCCTCCGCTACTCGCAGCCCTTTGCCACCGACCCGGCCTCGCGCGGGTCGCCCGTCCTGCCCGCGGAGCACGTCACCGTCGATTCCGGGACCGGGCTCGTCCACACCGCCCCCGCCCACGGGCTCGAAGACTTTCACCTCTACCGGTCCCTGCTCCCGGACCAGCCCGTGCTCGACCTCGTCGACGACGACGGTCGGTTCAGGGCTGCTGCCGGTGGGCTGTTGGAGGGGAGGGAGGTGCTGGGTCAGGGCGCAGAGGCGGTGTTGGACGTGCTAAGGGCGGACGGGGCTGTGTTGAAGACGGTCAGGATCAAGCATCGGTATCCCTACGACTGGCGGACGAAGAAACCAGTCATCACCCGGTCAGTCGCATCTCTTCACCGAGCGCCCAGCTGACCTGGTCTCGCCGTAGTATCACCCCCCAGTGGTTTGCCAACCTAGACCCACTGAAAAATCACGCGCTCAAGGCCCTCGAGTCCGTCACCTTTTACCCACCCGCGGGACGCACCCGGCTCGAGGCGTTTGTCGGCTCGCGGTCGGAATGGTGCATCTCCCGCCAACGCGCCTGGGGCGTCCCCATCCCGATCGTCTACTCCCCCACCGGGGACCCCGTCACCGACCCCGAGGCGGTGGCACATGTGGTCGAAGTGCTCAGGGTCAAGGGGACGGACTGGTGGTGGACCGGTCCGGTGGCCGACTTCCTCTCTCCGCGGCTGCTCGCCGAAGGCGGATCAGAGGGGTATACGAAAGGCGCAGACACGATGGACGTCTGGTTCGATAGCGGCTGCGCTTGGTCGGCGCTCCCGGCCACGGACGGGCAGCCGCGCGCTGACCTGGTGGTGGAAGGCAGCGACCAGCACAGGGGCTGGTTCCAGTCGCTCCTCCTCACCGCCGTCGGCTCCCAGCTCGGCGCGGCCACCGCCGCGGAGGTCACCGCGCCGTATAAGACACTGTTGACTCATGGCTTCACGCTCGATGCCGAAGGGAGGAAGATGAGCAAGTCGCTAGGGGAACATCATCAGCCCTCTGACCATTGTCCACGGTGACCCCGTCAGTGTCTTTGATCCGAGGAGGATGTGAGTGCTGATGCAGCGGTTGCAGAAGCAGCAGCTACCGGCGCACGGCAGTGACGTGCTCAGGCTCTGGGCGGCTTCGGTGGATTCCTCCCGGGACCACTCGGTCGGCCACGCCATCATCTCCCGGACCGCCGACACGCTGAGGAAGGTCCGCATCACGGCCCGGTTCCTGCTCGGGAACCTCGACGCCGGCGGCGCACCGGTCGCCGTGCCGGACCCGGCAGAGCTCGATCTGGTGCGTGTGCGGTTTTGCTTCCGATGGTCTGGTTGGAAGCTGATCGCATCGCACAGCTCGACCGGTGGATGCTCCATTCGCTCTGCGCCTTTAAGCTCAACATCCGCAAGGCCTACGACACGTTTGCTTTCAACGCCGGTACGCGCCTGTTGTTCTACTCTCCACGTGTAGCGCTCATCCGCGTAGTCGTGTCCTTGATTACCGAGTTCACCAGCTCAACGCTGTCCGCAATGTACTTCAACCTATCCAAAGACATTCTATACAACGACCCCGTGGACTCGTCTCGACGGCAAGCCGTGGTCGCCATCTTATACCAGGTTTGTCTAACCGCCTTTGCACTGCGTCCGCGCTGATCCCTGCGGGGACAGGTTCTCGAAGCATACCATGGGGCCTTGGCGCCCATCGTACCGTACCTCGCAGAGGAGATCTCCACGTGCATGTCTCCACCCGCCGAGACGGCTTTGTCCCGCAGTTGGACTGAGCCCGTGCGTCTCCACACCCTCCCTATGTTCCCCTCTGAACCCCGAACCTACATGGTAGGATGCAAGATGGTTGGATCCCACCGTGGCGGAGCACATGACGTGCCTGCTCTCACTCCGCGAGGCAGTCTACCAAAAGTCGGAGGAACTGGTCGCGAAAAAGTACCCGGTCCCTCTGCATCCCATACAGAGTCGCTAAAGGTCTCGAGTGTAGGCTCGTCTCCTCCATACAGCAAGTAGAGCTAGTCATCGACCTGTCCGACGCCGTAGCATCTCCCACCGCGGAACTTATCAACACCAACGGTATCCTTCCTCCGGAGACCATCGCCGTAGCGTGTGCTGACCATGCCGCGTTCAGCCGATCTGATCCCTCGCCTGTTCAACGTCCCCGACGCCGCAGTCTGCGTCAGCAAACGTGCTGTAGAGACCGTGATCAATCTGTCTTCTCCTGCCTGGCACGAGACGCTCGACTGGAAGCCCCCGCAGGATGGAGATACCACGGGTGCGTCCATCCGATAGCCTTGTCCACGGTGCAAGGCTCACCCCGGACGACTGCTAGTCCACGTGCATCTGCTTCCTTCGTGGCGCAAGAAGTGTCCGAGGTGCTGGCAGTATACGCGGGAAGATGCTGTGGAGACATGTGAACGGTGTACCGCCGTACTTGCCACATCTTGACCGACCGGCGTCCCATGCGCACGGAGGAGATTCGGGCTATGGAAATGCAAGCTTCACCGTGAGCTGGCGGGCGAGTGCAGCAATTATCTATTAGCAGGGAATTGTAGTCCCGCAACAATGACACACATTCTCAACCGTTCCAGGAGGGTCTCGAGTGCGCCACTGCATCGGGAGTGTCGGAGTGCATCATCTAAAATGCTGAAGTGTTCCAGTTGGAGTTGCATAACTGCCCTGCGCTTACTCATAAAGACACGACGCAATTGACCGGCCGACGTTATCGCATCAAGCAAATCAGAGATTGGGACAGAGGGCCAGAAAGGCGATCAAGGCATGATTGCAATGCGACACTGCCTGACGACGCCGATACTATGTAGCAGGTTTATGCCGTTATTGCGGGTGGAAAGGTAAAGTCGGTTTGGTCCTGGCGACCCTCGCCGCCGGCCGTGTAGGAGATGCGCAATCGCAGCCTGATCTGGGCCTGACCGTCACAGCCATGGTTAGCAGTACGCCACGATTTGACTAAACTGAAGCTTACACCAGGAGGAAACATGATCCTGAGCAGCTGCGTTTCTGTCGCTCCAGGCGATACGTCCGGGTTGGAAATCGCGAGCATCTGCAGCTTCTGGGTCTTGGGGACCGCTGCCTGGAAGTTGACACCCTGAGCGCCGGCCGATGCCGTGAACCGTGCTGTCACATTGAGCACATTGGACTTGGAGGGGTCTTTGGTCGGGAGAAGCTCGATCTTGAGCCCATTCTGTTCGTACGCTGTAAAGGACGGGGCCGACTGTGGCGCCGGTGGAGGTGCTGTGGCGGGCGGCGATGTCATGTCGAGGTCAAAGAGGGAACCAGATGCCGCGGGTGTGGGTTGAGGTGCGGGCGCCGGGGTAGAAGAGGTATCGCCAAACAGACCCATGATGTCATTCACCGATGACTTTGCAGGACCTGCGTTCGGCGCCGGGGCGGCTGGTTGATCCGAGGAGCCGAATATGTCTGCCAACAAGTCTTGGGTGCTCTGCTGTCCTGGACCGCCGGCCGCTGAGGGACCGCTTGCGGACGAGCCTGGCACTTCGTCGCCCATAAGATCCACGAGAGACTGCCAAACGGCATTAGTCGTGTTGGCACCGCGGAGTTGGCGCAACTCACGTCTTTATCCACTCGTGTCGAGCCGACAGCCCGCTTCTCGCTCACAGTTCCCATCACCGACGCCTTGACCTCTGGTGCCGGCATGCGCTCCAGTACACCCTCCCGGACTCCTGCGCTCAGGTCCAGCAATGCGCCAAACTCGACCGCGCGCTGTTGAATCTCTACTTCCGCGGCGTTGTTGTATCTAGCCAGCAGACTGCTGATCCGCGGCTGCATCGATGCAGACAGGCGCGCCGACAGCTTGATGAGGGCTGTGAGGGTAAACTGCCGAATGAGGGGGTTGGAGTAGGGCGAGACCAGAACGAGGTCCATGAGGTCGACCACATCGCTCTCCTTGACCTGTGGCTCCGGGTCGCGGTTAGGCTACACTTAATCGGCTCAAACAGAAGGCGCACCTCTTGCACCAGCTCCTCGCTTTCATACGCGCCACCTTGGACCAACACCTCTCCGAATTCGCCGACTGTCCAGACGCCCGCCAGGGTCAGGCTCTCCTGGCTCACGTCGCCCCGCAAAGCGGCGTAGAGTTTTTGCGATGTATACGCCTGCAGTTCGGGAGTGTGGGTGACGAGGCGCAAGAACGCAGCCAGCACCTCTTCTCGGACGTAATTGCCGGCCTTGGGTCCAGTCAGCGTCGACGCCCGGGGTGAGTCTGCATCAACGTACGAGTTTGAGAACGCGAAGCATAGTGTCAATGTGCCATCGCTTATTGGGTGCATACCTCTCCGCAGCGAGACAGACCTACACAGCATGACGAATAAGTGACCTTCTGTGGGCAACACCACAAATGGAGACGAACCTGTGTCGTCAGCCCAGTCTTGAACTCGGCGTCGCAGTTCTCCAAGAACCCCACTAGCTCCCTCACCATAACCCTGACGTTGCCCTCGTTGACAAGCGCGTAGGACAGCTCGAGAGCCCGGCGGCGGATGGAAACGTCTCCGTCCCGCAGGCAGTCCAGGATGATCGCGCGATGCCGCTGGACGGAAGGCGTGTCTAGGCCTACCACTTTGTTGAGCGTATTCAGGGCGACGTATCTAGATTGTAATGTCTGTCAGAACCATCGGTACGGATGGAGACATGCAGATCGCACCGGATGTTGTTATCCCGATTACCCAGAAACTTGCCTAGCAGGTTGATAGCCATCACCCTCAGGCTAGTCTCAGCCTCGATGTCGAGGATAGTGAGGACCGCCTCGTATAAAATCGAATTTCCTACGTTCTTGGACCCTTCGGTATTTGTGGCGACCTGTTTCGACGTCAGCGGTCCCTCCATGGCGACGAGGATTCCGGGAGGTCACAAACTTGTGCGAGAATATCATTCATCGCCTCACTAGCCGAGACGTCGCCCTTTCCGAGCACACGCAGAAGTCGTAGAATTTTGACCTGCAAGAAGGGGTCTGTGATCCCGCTGACGTCGTGCTCTGGAGAATAGCCTGTTGTGACTAGAGCCTTTAGATGCCGTACGAGCAGTGGCACGGCCTGATCAATATACAATTAGCCAACGACGACCAGCAACGCGAGACGGCCAGGTACTTGACGAAATTGTTCTGCACAGGCTGGGTCCAAAGCGCACATTTCTGTCACGAGTCCGACACCGCAGAGCAAGACGCCGTGGTTACGATCTCCGAGCAGCGCAGAGGCTCTAGCGGTGAAGTGGTCGAGAAGATCGGGGACCTTGCGCAATACTCTCACCGCGCAAAGAGCAGCCTTCTTTCGCAGGTAAGAATTGGAAGAGCCCAGGAGGTTCTGGATCTCATTGACAAGATCTCGGGACATTTCCTGTTTCAGATACCCCATTCCCGTCAGCGACACGGGTTGACAAGCTTGCAAAAAGCACCGAACCTCTGAAGCGATATTGGCAAATGTGCATAGTGCTAGCCCGACGATATACATATTCGAGTGGTTCATGTCGCTGCGCTCACAAGTATGAGCAAATAGCTGCAACGATCTGAAGTCGACATATACTTCTTCAAACTATTCGTGACGAGGGTCAACACCTCTTGGCTCTCGTCCAACAGGAGCATGATCCCGAGATAGCCCAGCCGTTTATCACCGAACCTATGGTTGCAGGTCAGGATGCAAAGTTCAACTCGGCTTTGGAGAGTGCGCGTACTTGGGTGATGCTACCAGCTTGAGGCACTCGATCTGCCCGAAGGCCGTGGGGTGACCGAGCATGTGGATGTAGAGCATCTTGGCAACCTGCGACGAGCATTTCCTCCTCAGCGACCAGCTACACTACCTGACACCCGTACGAACATTATTGTATCGTAGATTGACCTCCTCATCCCGGAATGAAGTACGGATAGCGGCCGACTCTTTTTGGATGACGCCGCGCTCGTCCGCCAGCGTCTTTGTAGCGCGAATGGCCTTGATGAGGGCCTTCAAGTTCTGTAGAAGCTTGGCTTCAGTAGATGGCTAGCAAAGCGCTGGAGCAAGCAGCAGACGTAGTACATCGCGTCGGAGGCTGCGCGGCTCGGAGCTCGAGGTCGTGTTAGTCGTTAGAGCAGCTGAGGCCGGTTCGTGCTGGACGATTGGAGCGTCGTTCGGCCGCTGGACAGTCACTGTCGCACTCCGTCGTTGGGTTCACGAGACGTCGAAGGGCTCAAGACGAGCTCGACGCATGAATCTGAATCCAAGCCACTGCTGGCGCTGTCCCTTCCATTGCGCACTGGTGCATTGGCAAGCGCAGCACATCGTCCGCAGCCATCGCAAAGTGCCGTACGCCACTGTTTTCGAGACACTATGTATTTCATCTGGCAACGGCGAGCAGGTACTGCATGTGATCTGCATATGTGTAAATGCAGCAGGGCTTATTCTGAGAGCCCGTCTCAGCTTCACGATGTACAGTAGTTACCGGCCACACTGAAGTCCGCGAAACAGCTGCAATTGATTTTCAAAAGACTACTGTCAGGCTGCTACAGAAGTCATTCGTAATCGATCCGAGTTCAGCCATCTAAGTTCATGTAGCAGGTCGTCAAGAATCCACAGGTAGTTTATAATACGTCTTGCTGCGCTACACGATGCTAAAATTGATAGTGCAGACTCTGGCTTACTGCACGCTGCCATCATGAGTGAAACGCGTGGCGCCCAGCTTGCTACTATATCGAGTCGCAATGCTGATATATCGGAGGCCGTTGCGTAGTTCTCGCCCAGCTCCAGTAATTCATGGTTTGCACAGCAATCCGAAGTCGTCCATGTGCCTGGTATTCGCACAGAGTCTTAGTGCGCCGTTCGTAAGAACCTGGCGAGCTGTCTAGCCCACTGAGCAGCGCGATCGTCCCCATCTCGTCGTAAGAGGTCAGTCTGTCGACTTCGGTGACGCTTCTTGTATGTCTGACTGTCCACACGATAATGCAAACAGCAATTGGCAGCGGCTGATCGAGTCCATCAGTTTCCGAACGGCCCTGCGAACGTGTTGGCGGGTCGGTGTCTCCTGTGCTGTCGTCACGCTGTGTCTTACTAGTCCGGACTTGCTAAACGACCTTCAATCCTTGTTCGAGTTTCGCATAACCAGACTACAATACAAGCATCACCTGACGGTGTGTGCACTCGGGATTCGTCCACCGAAGCCAGCAAACTTGATAAGATCGTGAAATATGGACACAATGACATCCCCGACAAATGACGTTCGATGAGCGCTCTCGAGTGTGGCTGGTGACCGGCACAGGTCTGCATATACGTAGAAATAGTGGAGCAAGCGGCACGAGAAGAATGATCAGGCGCAATTTAGCCGGCAATGCGCGGCTGCTGCACCTCGTCTGTGCGCTTTGAAACCTGGAGCGGAGCACTGTGTGCAATTGGTGCCTTGTCGCCTGCCGACGAGCGCCGAGCGGTCGCGTGCTGAAGCCCGCCAGCCGGCCGGCCTGCCAGCGTTCGCGAACGAGGAACATCCATTTCTATAGCGAGAGCTGAAACGGTCAGGTGGGTCAGGTACGATCATGCCAGTCAGCTAGCCGTTAGAAACTGAAAAATGGCCGTCTAATATGGGGGCAATGTGAAAGCGCAAGTGACCATAACAGCGGAAAACCAGCGGAGATAGTACCACCTGCCTCAAAAGGCAAGAGGCGGCTGAGCGATCGAACACTTTTCTTCGAGCTCCCTCCTTCTAACACTTCTTCATGATCAGAAAGCACGCTCATGGAGGAGCCTTCCACTGCTAGGTGTATATATTGTCGCTTTCAGAAACAAGCGCCATCGTGCCAAGGCACTGAAGTGTTGACTCTGCGCGAAACCCGCTGCCTGTCGAAGCAGACATTCACGCGTTCACATTGCTGGCTTCCAGTTGTTCGGCGCGGTCCTCTTCGATACATACCTCTTACTGCCGGTATGCGCTGTGTCACCACAGAGGAGGTGAGGAGACCCAGGGGGCATCTCCCCTTTTTAGGACCTGCTCTCTCTTCCTCGCCCTTGTCCTTGTCATCTCCCTATCCACCTCCACTCTCTTTCCTGTCTGGTACCTGCGAGTAATCGACCTGAATACAAGTTCTCATACACACAAAGCAGTTTTTTCTGATATCATGTCAATGGGCCCGCCGCCCAAACCTCGGAGGAGAGGAGTCGGTGGCGCTGCCAGTAGCAGCTGCCAGATCCGGTCGGCTGCCTCATTCGGACCAGCCCCCCAGGCTTACGGTACACTTACGGTCCCGCCCAGGTGCGTCGCTTTTCTCGAACCATGAGCTACCTAAAGCGTCTGGCTAACGCACGTCATCCAGACACCGGCTGCCTACGCCGGCCGCTGCCGTCTTTCAGCGTGCTGGCCAGCTGCCTGTGGCCGCGACCGGATCATCACGCCAGGATGAAGTGCACCTGCAGACCCCGTTTGGCGGGAGTATCGAGAGGGACGCGCAAGGCAAGTATCAGGCACCCGGCTGCCTTGGTCTTCTGCTACGGGTCGACGACGGCCCTTCTCCCCGTCCCTCCTCGTTCCTCAACTCGTACCTCCCCTCGTCGTCTACTCGTTCGCTTGGCCCTGTTACGCGCTGTCCTGGTTCCAACCACTCGCGTCCTCTACCACCGTCACCACTGAGACAGCAGATTCCGCTGTTCGAAGACCAAGGGCCCGCTCACGGCTCTGCCTACGTTGGACAGCCTCCCTGCCCGCTGCTGCCGACACTGGGGCCACCCATCACGCTGCCCCCTGGCTCAATCTCCGGTTGCCTTCAGACGCTGCCGTCGTCGAATTCTGTTGCTTCGGCTGTGCTTGCTCCAGCCTCGACTCCTTCGTTGTGGTCGTCGGCCCATCCTCAGACGGAAGGGGAGGACAGCCCAGGATCGTCAGAACTCTGGCTCGACGCGCACCGGCCTAGCATCTTGCGCGGGACTGAACCGCCGACGTCATATCCTAGCACACCCCCGCTTTCCTCTTCTAGTTCGACCCCAGCTCCGGCATCTCAGCCGAAGGCCCGCCAGCCAGGACCTAATCAGGGGAAGGATTTCAAGATCCCGCAGGCTCCCAAGGAAAAGAAAACGGAGAGAAAGATGTTCAAGTGTCAGCTGGATCCGCTGTGTACGATGGCCTTTACCAGGTCGGAGCATCTGTTGCGACATGAGCGGT
>CATOGU010000046.1:0-24333 GCA_951799445.1 Pseudisothecium myosuroides | reverse complement strand
CACGGGGGGCTGGCTTTTCGGCGGCTTCCGCATCGGGGACAACCTCCGAAGCGGACTCGGGCGGACCCGATGCCAGCGCGGCGGGCAGGCGCACCACGAACTCGCTGCCCATTCCAGGCCCCTCGCTGGTGGCGTGGATGCTGCCTCCATGCATCTGGGTCAGCGCGCGCACGACCGTCAGCCCGATGCCTAGGCCGCCCTCGGTGCGCGCCAGCGAGCGGTTGCCCTGCGCGAATAACTCAAACATTTGCGGTAATTTGTCCGGTGGGATGCCCACACCGTTGTCCTTGATGCTGACCACCACGTGCCCATTCTCGCGCGCGGCCTGCAACGAAATCTGACCGCCCTGGTCCGTATACTTGGCGGCGTTGGTGAGCAAATTGACGAAGATTTGTTCCATCCGAACGGGATCACCCTCTAACGGTAGAACATCTGGAGGCAGGGCGATGTTCAGAGAGTGTTTGCGCTCGCCGACCAGTCCGCGCACGGCGTCCACCGCGCGGCTGAGCACTTCGGAGATGTCGAGCAGTTCCTTGCGCAGTTGCACCATCCCCTGGGTGATGCGCGACACGTCGAGCAGATCGTCGATCAGCCGGCTGAGCTGCCCCGTCTGGCGGTGGATCACCTCCATGCTCCAGGCGACATCGGCGGCGTCGGCATCGTGGCTGCCCAGGGCGACAGCGTTGCGGATCGCGGCTAACGGATTCCGCAGCTCATGCGCCAGCATCGCCAGGAATTCGTCCTTACGCTTGTCGTTGGCGCGCAGTTCCTCGTAAAGACGCGCGTTTTCGATGGCTCCGGCGGCGATCTGCGCGAGTTGCGCGAGCACAGCGGCATCATCAGGGGGTGAACGTCCCCGTCACCTTGTCGAGCAATTCGATGACGCCGATGGGCTGGCCGCCGTGGCCGAGCAGCGGCACCGAAAGGGCAGCTGGAAACACGGCACCCGTGGGTGGTTCCTCGTCTCCGGGGGAGACGACGGTGACAGCGGTCGATCCTGACGACGCAAGCCCGGCGGGAGTGGCGCTGGTGACGGCATGACGAGCCCCGATGAGGCTGCGGGCTTCCCCGGCGATGATACCCAGGACGGAGCGGACATCATGGGCGGCGTTGAGCCGGGTGGAGGTGGCAGCCAGGCTCTGGAGTTGTTCACTGCGGCGGCCGGCGGCCTGCTCCGCGCGCTTGCGGTTGGTGATATCGAGCGCGGTGCCGATGAAACGCTCCGCTTTGCCGTGCGTATCGAAGAACGCACGGCCCATGAGGGCGATCCAGCGTTCGACGGCATCCCCGCGACCGATGGCGCGGAAATCGACCTCGAAATATCCGCCGCTTTCCGGGTGAAACGCGCGTTCCATCGTCTCTTGCGTTTGTTGGCGGTCATCGGGGTGCAGCGCCGCGAGGAAGATCGGGATGCTGATTGGCGCGTCGGACGGCACCCCAAACATCGCACGGCAGAGGTCCGACCAGATCAGTTCGCCCGTGGCGGGAAAATAATCCCAGGTACCCAGGTTGGCCGACTCGATGGCCATGCGCAGACGCTCGGAATTTTCGTGCAAGGCGGCCTCGGCATGCCGGCGGGCCGTGATGTCTAGGACCACGCCTGGAAATCGCCGCACCTGCCCGGCCTCGTCGCGTTCCGCCCACCCGCGTGCGCTGACCCAGCGTTCTGGCCGGTCGGGGTGGACCAGCCGGTATTCGACCTCGTAATCCGTGCTGTCGCGCACCGCCGCTCCGATGGCCTCGCTGACACGGTCACGGTCATCCTCGTAAATGGCAGCCACGTAGCGATCCAGCGGGCCGCCTTCGGCATCTTCAGGCGAAAGATTGAAGAAACGGGCGAGGTTCCGGTCGGCATGGACCTGATTTTTCTCGATGTCCCAGATCCAGGTGCCGATTTCCGCCGACGCCAGCGTCGCTTCCCGCCGGGTGCGGGCGTCCGACATTTCCGCCTCCGCGCGTATTTTTGCGGTAACGTCCTCCGTCCGGCCGAGCAGGAGCCGGGGGCGGCGCTCCTCGTTCAAGGAGGCCGGGGGTGACCGTCATCTGCCAGAAACGCTGCTCGAAACCGCCGCCTGCCTCAGCAGGCCGGGGGATATCGTAGCGGTAAGGCGGGAAGTGTTCGGCAGTACCGGTGCTGCAAATGCGGTCCAAAGCCACGAGGACATCGTGCATGTTGTTGGAGGCCGGGTCGTCGGGGGTTCGCCGGGAAGATGTCGAACAACCCCCGACCAAGGACCGCATCGCGTCGGGTCATGGTCACGGCGAAGAACGCGTTGTTGACGGCGACGAAGGGGTAGGGAGCCTCGGCTCGCATCACGAAAAGCACTTCCGACGAATCCTCGAAAAGAGTTTGAAAGTCGGTCGCAACGAGCGGTTCGGCGGCGTTCATCTTAAACGGGACCCGGATAAACAAACACGGAATTCACCAATGCACCGGCCGGGGATTTGGACGAAAGGCTCTCATGGCATCAAGTCGCGGTAACTTTCTTTCGTGGCAGACCAGGCGGTGGGCTGCCTCTCGGGTGTTTTAATTGGCGATGGCGGCGGCGAGGGGCCTCATTGGTATCGTAGTTTGAACGAGTTGCGACGCGATTTCTTGCGTCCCCCAGGTAGGGATGGCTCTCCGAGCCGGTCCCTGGAATTCTTTGGTGGGGTTAGACTGAAGGACGGGCTGAGTTCCCCCTGAGAAAGCCGGGGACCGGCTCGGAGAGCCATCCCTACCTAGGGGGGACGACCGTCAGCTGGCGCTGCCTATCTGCAAAACTCTCAACCGCCCAGTCGACGGGCTTCCCAAATTTGCTCGAAGGAAATCCCCGCCTCACGGTTGAGCGCGCGGGTGCCGCACGCGGCGATCTTGTGCAGGAGGGCCAGCCGTTCATGGTCCTCCAGATTTTGCCAGACGGGCTTTTCGCGTAGTTCCAGCCGGTCGGCCCGGCGCACCAGCAACCCCCAATGCAGGGGAATCTCGTGCGGCTGGAAGATGCCATCCTCCGCCACGACGTAAAACAGGTTGCCGCAACGGTAGCGCACCAGCGTGTCGAACTTGGTCTGTCTGAAAAGCCGCTTTTGCAACACGGCGATGCGAACGAGCGTCTTCTTGTAAGCCTCGTGTTCCAGTTCGCCGAAGTCATGGCTCTGGTAATCCTGAAACAGCGAATCGCTCACCCGCAATGACGGGTAATGCACCCGCAGTGTGCGCTCCAGTTCTAGCCGGCGGGCATGCAGATCCTGGAGTTCGGTGAGCGTTTCACGCTCGGAGCGGGAATCCTTGAGAAAATCAGACCGCGCCTGCTTGCACTCGAACACCGCCGTGCTGCCCAGCGTGTGGCAGACCATCACGCGGTGGGTCCATCGCGGGCAAGGCGGGGTCTTGCGCGCGAATCTTGATGCGCCCCCTGCTCGGCATGTAAGCCGCGAGATCCGCGCGGTAGCGGCAGTTCGGCAGGCTGACCTCGTAAGCGCACGAATGGTAGCCCTGTTTCTGCGCCCAGAATAACGCGAGCCGCTTGAGCAGCAGGTGCGCCGAGGTTTCACCGCGCCGGGGTGGGGCGGGGGGGCGGCAGGGTGTGCTGCTCGTCCAGGGCCGTGCATTCCGCCGTCAGCGCGTCCTCGGCGGCGTCTTCCCTGCGTTGGTCAACCGGGGGCGCTGGCAGCCGCTTGCTCATCGTGGTGTCACTCCCGCAGCCAACCGGCCACCTCGCGTGCCCAGTAGGTAATGATGAGGTCCGCCCCGGCGCGCTTGAAACTGGTCATGGTTTCCATGACGGCGGCGCGCTCGTCCAGCCAGCCGTTGGCCGCCGCCGCCTTGATCATCGCATACTCGCCGCTCACGTTGTAAACCGCCGTCGGCAAACCAAACGCTTCCTTCACCCGCCAGAGGATATCCAGATAGGGCAGGCCGGGCTTGACGATGAGCAGGTCGGCGGATTCGTCCACGTCGGTGGCCGCCTCACGCAGGGCCTCGCGGGCGTTGCCGCTGTCCATCTGGTAGGTGCGCCGGTCGCCGTACTGGGGGGCGCCCTCGGCGGCGTCGCGGAACGGTCCGTAGAAGCTGCTGGCGAATTTCGACGCGTAGGACATGATCGGCACGTTGATGAAGCCGCGTGCGTCCAGCGCCGCGCGAATGGCGCGCACGCGGCCGTCCATCATGTCGCTGGGCGCGACGATGTCCGCCCCAGCGGCGGCGTGCGACACGGCGGTGCGCGCGAGCAATTCGACCGAGGCGTCGTTGACCACGTGAAAGTGTCCGTCCGCAGCGTGTTCGGTGATGCCGCAGTGCCCGTCCGCTCGTGTATTCGCACAGGCAAACGTCCGTGATGACGACCAGTTCGGGATCGGCGGCCTTGAGCGCGCGCACGGCCTGCTGCACCACGCCCTGGTCGTCGTAAGCGCCGGACGCCTGGGCGTCCTTGTGCGCCGGGATGCCGAACAGCAGCACGGCCCGCACGCCCAAATCGCGCGCGGCACGGGCCTCGGCGACGGTCTCGCCCACCGTCAATTGCGCGACCCCCGGCATCGACGCGATGGGCTGTCGCCGCGTGATCTTCTCGCTAACGAAAAGCGGCAGGATCAGATCGGCGGCGCGCAGGGTCGTTTCGCGGACCATCTCGCGCAGGGCTGCCGTCCCGCGCAACCGGCGCGGACGCCGGGCAAGCGAGAGGTCGAAGGGGGGCGTCATCGGGGAGCCGTACCATACGTCAGACCCGGGGTTTTTCGCAAGGGCGGACCAGGAGAAAACCGGGGAATTCAGGCCGGCAGATACTGCCGCCATTCGTCGCTTTCCGCCGCGCGTTTGATCGCTTCCAGACGCAGGCCGACGAGAAGACGCATCCGGGAACCCAGATAGGCGCGTTCCACGATCCGGCCGAGGAACAGGAAGGGTGCCTCCAGAATCAACTCGTCCGACATCGCACACGCGCCGCCTGCGAGCGGTGCAAAGTGGTAGGTGTGCTGAAACTGGCGCAGCAAGCCCGTGGTCATGCGGTCCCGGAAGCTCACCCCGTTCTCGAAATCCTCGATCTCGGTCACCATCGAGGAGCGCACGCCGAAGAATCGCGCCGACCAGACCGTGTAATCGCCTGCTTCGGACAACCCGGCGCGGCGGCCGCCTTCCGCCAGGGCAGCGATTTGTTGGGCGGACGCAACGTGGAAATCGACGCTGCGAGTCAAATCGAAGCACCGCTGGCAGGGTGCGTCGATCACGATTTCCTGGCGGATGGTTGGCATCGAAATCGGCAGGTCGCCTTCCCACGACCTGTCAATCATACATGAATATCGGTAAGTGTCTCTGCCAGAACATCGAAGATTGTCCGCGTCGAAATCGCGGCGGACAAGCGCGGGGCGAGCGGCGCAACCGAATTATCTGTTCCAGGCAGCGGCACGATGCTCGCCGCCCGGCGACCCGTTTCCAACCAAAGAACCATATGCCCATCAAGACCCTCTTCACCGCCCATGCCACCGCTACTGGAGGCCGCAACGGACACGCCCAGGCCGATGACGGCCTCGTCAGCGTGGACCTTTCCGTCCCCAAAGAGATGGGCGGACCGGGCAAGGCGGACACCACGACCCCCGAACACCTGTTTGCCGCCGGTTACGCGGCCTGCCTCGGCGGGGCCATCGAACATCAGGCGCGCGTGCTCAAGATTCCGGCAAAGTCCGTCGACGTAAAATCCAACGTGAGCATCGGCAACAGCGACGACGGCGGGTTCGGCCTCGCGGTCGATCTGGATGTGACGGTGCACGGCGTCTCGCAGGAAGACGCCGAAAAAGCCGTGGCGGCAGGCCACGCGTTCTGCCCGTATTCCAAGGCGATCAAGGGCAACGTCGACGTGACGATCAAGGCGACGGCGGCGGCTTGATCGTTGTTTTGTAGGATCGCGGCGTTCTGTACGTGCATTTCGACTACCCGGTGAGCTAGGATGCTGGCGTCATGAGCGATACACCTCCCCCCGACATCCCTGATCCTTACTCGGCGACGCCGGTCAATCCGGCGTCGATGAAACCGCGCCGGGTCATCACCCGGCCGGACACGATGAAGGCGCCGCGGCAGCCGGGCACAGTCATTACCCGGCCGGACAGCGTCCGCCGGGTCGGCCCGCCCGCCGGGACTCTACGCCGCAGGAAACAGCGACGATCCCAACTGGAAGCGCGGGGTGACCGTGCTGTGGCTGCTCTTCGGTCTGGCGGCGGTGGCGGAGTTTTTCAGGATGCTGTTCATCGTGCTGACGGGCGCGCCGGGATTGCCGTTCCAGTACGAAGCGGGGCGAGTCGTGACCGAGGCGGTGGTATTTCTGCTGCTCTGGGTGGGCTGGAGCTGGCCGCGCTGGCTGCTGGTGATCGTCGATTTTTTATTCGGGGCGTGGTTCGTCATCTCCGTGGTGGCGCCGTTGCCCACCGCGCCGGGAGCAGTAGCGGTAGCCCGGACGGCGGCGGGCATTACGACGATCCCGCAACTCGCGCTGGGAATGATCTACCTGGCGAGCGCGGCTTACCTGGCGTTCTCGGCGGACGTGATCGGCTTCGTGAGACACCGGCGCGAGGAGGGCCGGGGGTGGATCATCGTGCCGATTACCCTGATCGTGGCAGCCTGCGCCGTGGCAGTGCTCAGCGTGCAAGGTTTCTGCACGAAACTCTTTGAACAATGGCGGCCCGAGGCCGGGCGTTTCGCCACCGAGAGCTTGCAGGCCATGAACGAACATTGGGACGTGGCTGCCTACGATCAGCGGGCGGACGCCGATTACCTGAAAGTGTGGACCGATGACCAGCGGCGGCTCACGTTCGGAACCCTCTCGGGCTTGGGGTCGACGCCAACGCTCAACGAGGTAAAGGTCGGCCCGGCACAACCGGGACTCAATCGCGCGGGCAGCGGCTTCCTCGTGCGGTACCAGTGCGAATTCGGCAAGACGCGGTTTGCGCACGGCAGCATGGTCTTCGGGTGCATCGTGAGCCGGCATCTTGCGGGTCCGTGGCGGTTGGAAAATCTGGAGGTGAGCGAGCCGGAATTCGACCCGGCACCGGCCGCCGTGCCGCCTGCATCCGCGCCGTTGCCGACCGTTCCTCCCGCGCCTTGAGTTCGCGGCGCGCAAGCCTTGCTCCACGGGTTCGCTGGATGATTCGGCGACCGGGGTCAAACGAAAAGTCACACCGTGTCATCGCCGAAAACCGGGGATTGCATGGCCGCAGACTGGAATTAAGCTATCAGGCGACAAGGAGATAAGGATGGTGCGCTTACGTTACGGCCAGATGCGGCGATTCACGGCAGCGGCGGGTGGACTCACCGAAACACCCGACGCCGGGGTGTCGCCGTCCAACTTCCTGCTCGGGGCCGTGGCGCGTCTCGTGCCGTTGGACCGCGTGAGCTACAACGAGATCAACCGACTCGACGGTCAACTCGTCGCCGCGCATTCTTTCAACGAGGTGCAGGACCCTTCGTTGGTCGCCGGGTTGAACCGCCACATCCACGAGCATCCGGGATTTGCGCACATGAACCGGGCCGACCCGCGCCCCGCGCCCACGCTCCTGAGCGACCACCTGAGCCAGCGGCAGTTTCGGCAGCTGGGTTTGTACCACGACCATTTTCGTCTTTACGGCATTCATTACCAGCTGGGGATGAGTTTCGTGGTCAGCCCGGAGCGGCGGATTTCGTTCGGCTTGAACCGGGCGAGCAGGGACTTTGCCGAAGAAGACCGGCTCCTGGTGACCCTGCTGCGTCCGCACCTCGCCGCCGCCTGGCGGCGCGCGCGGCTCGAAGAGGGCGTGGCCGCCGCCGTGGCCCTGCGCGACGCTGCGCTGGCAGGCACGGGCGCGGCGGTGCTCCTGCTGAATCCGGAGGGGGTCCCCGCCTATCGCACCGAACGCGCCGAACGGCTCCTGGAGCGTTACGAAGTGGAGCTGCCCTTGTTACTCTGGGCGCGGCGGCAGGTCAACGGCAGCGCGCCGGTGGCCCGAACGACGTTTGAAAAGGAACCCGGCTCGCTGCAAGCCGTGTTCACCCGCGCGACGCGACCCGGCTCCTGGCATCTGCTACGCTTGAACGACCGGCCCGCCATGCCCTCGGCACGACCGCTGGAGGCCCTCGGTCTGGCGCGGCGCGAAGCGGAAACGCTCTTCTGGCTGGCGCGCGGCAAGCGCAACGCCGAGATCGCGGTGATCTGCGGGATGCACCCGACGACGGTCAGCACGCACCTGCGCGCGGTCTTCGCCAAGCTCGGCGTGGAAACCCGCACCGCGGCGGCGGCGCTGGCCTGGGAAACCCTGACCGCCGCGTCCGACTCGAACGAAGTGGAATAAACGAATCTGCCGCCGGTAGAGTGACCGAATTGGACAGACACGATGCGGGCGTGCATCGTAGCTGTCGGTCGCGTCCCTCCAAGGATGACCATCGGTCGGGTGGCCCTCGCGGGAGAGCGTCGGCGGGAATCGTCTTTTTTCCATGTATAACGAAGATCAGCAGGTCGAGGATCAGCAGGCGTTGGCCCGGGAGGTGGTGCCACGCACCTTGCAGTCTCTCTTCGTGCTGCGGATCACTCTTTGCGTGGCCGCCGCGATCCTTGCGGTGGTCAAGATTTGTCTGTCGCCGCCGTCGTCTGCCTTTCTCATCGACCTGTTGACCAATACCCCGGGGGAACACGAGACGCTTTCCACCTGGATGAACGCGGCCAACCTGATCGTCACCGGGCTGCTTTCAACCGGTCTGGCGTTGATTATCGCCACGTTTTTGATCCATGCGCGGGTGCTCGGATTCGTGGCTCGTGAACCTGCCGATGGAAGGGGCGCACCATGAGAGGTTTGAAGATCTTGCTTCGCACCCTCAAGGGCGAACCCGCCGTTGCTCTCACGGACGGGTCTGGTCGCCTTTGGCATCGGTGAACTGCTCCTGCCGCACAATCATGTGCTGCCCGGGATGGAAATCCTCGTTCCGGGTCCCCATAAGCTCGCGGTGAGTTTCGGCCTGGTGGCCGGCGCCATCGCAGGCGCGCTCGACACCCTGTATTTTCACCTGCTGTTTCTGCTCCGCGAGGCACCCATCCACGCGGCGGAAAGCCGTTACGTGCACAGTATTGAGGACGCCCGCCGCCGGTTGGCGGACGGCTCCATCCGGCTGCGGGAGGCGCTTTTCCGTCGCTTCGAGGCGGATTACCAGCGCACCGCCGCCGCCGCCCGCGCGGATGGCCGCTCCCGGCGGCAACTGCGCGAGGCGCGCGCGCGCCGCAAGTCGCGCTTCTGGGTGATCGAACAGGTCATCCCCGGCAGCCAGCTCACGGCGGCCACCTCGGCGGCGAAGGCCGACCGCGATTTGCTCGAAAAATGGACCGACTACGTGGACGCCCTCGTGGACACGCGGTTGCAGTTCGAGCGCCAACAGAGTTTCTTGGGCAACTTGGTCAACCGCTTCCGCCCCGGCTACGTGGCGGACCAGATGCTCAAGGATTCGGGCACTTTCGCCGGCAAATCGTAGGCAGCTACCGGGCGGACAACGCTGCCGGGCGGGCGATTCTGTGCTTTTCCCGCACGCGGTTTCGTTGTTACTTGCTGCGTCACCTCGTTTTTTAAATGAATCCCCAATCTTCCCTTCCCCTCGCTGGTCAGGTCGCCGTGGTCACCGGCGCGGGCCGCGGCATCGGCCACGCCATCGCCGTGCGTCTGGCGCAGGACGGCGCGCGCGTCGCGGTCGTCAGCCGCCAGGACGCCAACGCCCGCCGCACGGCGGACGAAATCAACGCCGCCTTCCCCGAACAGGCCCGCGCCTACGCCGCCGACGTGAGCGATCCCGCCGCCATCACGGCCCTGGCCAAGACGATCCAGACCGATTACGACCAGATCGACATCCTCGTCAACAACGCCGGGGTCACCCGCGACGGCCTGAGCCTGCGCATGTCCGAGAGCGACTGGGACACCGTGCTCGATACGAACCTCAAGGGGGCGTTTTTCTTCATTCAGGCGTTCCAGCGCACGATGCTGCGCCAGCGCAAGGGCCGGATCATCAACATCAGCAGCGTCAGCGGACTCACCGGCAACGCCGGGCAGTCCAACTACGCCGCGAGCAAGGCCGGGCTGATCGGGCTGACCAAATCGCTCGCCCGCGAGTTGTCCAGCCGCAGCATCACGGTCAACGCCGTCGCGCCGGGCTTCATCACCACGGATATGACAGGCGTCCTGCCGGAAGACGTGAAAAAGAAGGTGATCGAGAACGTTCCGCTGGGCCGTTTCGGGCAACCCGAGGACATCGCCGCCGCCGTGGCATTCCTGGCAAGCCCGGGGGCGAGTTACATCACGGGCCAAGTGCTCACGGTCGATGGTGGCATGGTGATGTGACCCGACCATGCGCCTTTACCTCCTGCGACATGCCGAGGCCAGCGACCGCGCTCCCACCGACGCCGCCCGCGAACTGACACCTCTGGGGATCGAACAGGCGCAGACGGTCGGCGCTTTCTGCAAGCGTCATGGTGTCAAACCCAACCTCATTCTGACCAGTCCATTCCGGCGCGCGGTGCAGACCGCTCAACTCGTGGCGGCCCCGCTGGGGCTGATGGCCCAAACCGCCGCTTTTCTCGCCAGCGGCATGGACCCGGAAAATGCGCTGATGGAGTTGGGCGCTTACCAGCAGTTCGCTTCCGTGATGATCGTCGGCCACCAGCCGGACCTTGGTCAGCTAGCGACGAGTCTGCTCGGTCTGCGAAACGATGAAGTCCTCCCTGTGAGCAAGGCGTCGATGATTTCGCTCGAAGTCAACCGACTCGCCCCAGGCGGAGCTAACCTGCAATTTTTTCTCCCGGTCAAGTTGATGGGATGACACGATGTGGGCCGTTTCCTTGTCCGTTTGGCAGCGGGTCCAAACAAGCAAAAATTGACTCGACCTTTCATTCCATGAACAGCGTCACGGAACTTCCGTTCAACAACTTTCTCGGCATCGAGACGGCTTCCGAACCAAACCAGGTACTCAGGCTTCCAGCTGGCGGGCGGTATCTGAACCATCTCGGCACCGTCCACGCCAGTGCGCAGCTTGCGCTCGCCGAGGCTTCCAGCGCGGAGTTCCTGCTGCGAGCCTTTGGTTCTGCCTCTGGCTTCGTTCCCGTCGTCCGGCGACTCGAATCAAAGTTTCGTAAGCCCGCTAATGGCGCAGTTATAGCCAGCGTTTCCACATCCCCGCAGACGCTAGAGCAGTTGCGGATCGACCTCGCAGCAAAGGGTCGAGGGATGATCAGCGTGGCCATTGAGCTTCACGACGAGTCAGGCGCTCATACGCTTTCCGCTGTCATCGAGTGGTTTATTGCCCTATTTCACCCTTTCACCAAAGACGCCTGACAACCACGCTCGTGCAAACGGCGAGATCGCGTCGGTCCATTTTTGGCTCGTTCTGCTTCCCGCCTCCGATGAGCTTTGAGCCGTTAGGTTTCGTTGGCATCAGGCCATCCCAAGCCCGCTCAATTCTCCGCGAGGAACGCACGCAACTCGGGCAAGCTCGGACTTTTCGCCTTCCTCACGTAAAACCCGCTCGTGCCGACGCCGAGGCTCAGGCTTTCTTCGAGACCGCCGCCCAGCAACCGCCCGAGGCAGAACCCGGCGTTGAAATGGTCGCCCGCGCCGGTCGTAATCAACGGCCGGGGGGTATAAGGACCAGCGAGTTGGGCTTCCCCGTTCGCATCGGCTGCGGCCGCGAAATGCGTCGGATGAATCACCACCGTTTCGAGTTGCATCCGTTCGCGGGTTTTCGCCGCGTAACGCGCCACGCTGGCGGGGCTTTCACCCGGCTCGGGCAATCCCAACACCGCGCCGATCTGCCGGGCCTCCTGATAATTCAGACCCAACACCACCCGAAAATGCCGCTGAAACTGCATGGCGATTTCCAGAAAATCCGCGATGTCGTCACGGGTGCGCTTGGCCGGGTCCGCCAGGTCGAAAAACATCCAGCGTTTGTGGCCGTCCGCCGCCGGAGGCAGCGTGGGCGCGATGTCGCGCAGGATCGAGCGCAGGATGTCGCTCATGTGCAGGATCATCGTCCAGTTCACCAACGAAATCAGCGGGCTGCGGGCGAAAATCGCTTTCAACTCCCCCAGCGGCAGGTGCCGCAAGATGTTCTCCCAGTTCACGTCCTTGAGCGTTTCGCTCTTGCCGCACATCAGTTTGCCGTCCTCGAATTCGATGGCGTCGGTGCGGGCCGGCTCGGCTACGGAAATCACCCGTTCGCAACGGGCGGCGAAGTCGCCGAAGATCGCGTCGATGTTCGGCGATCCCAGGTTGCCCAGGTACGTCACCGGCGCGCCGAAGCTGCAAAAGGCGTTCGCCATGATCGGCCCGTTGCCGCCGAGTTTGACCATCTTGGGGATGAACTCGAAGTTCGCGCTGCGCCCGGCAGCTTCCGAGATGCGACCGGCGAATTCCCGGGTTTCCGTCATGCGGGTGTATTCGTCGGCGGTCTGGCGTTGGGCCACGACGTGCAAGATGGTGTCCACGAAACCGTCGAGACCGACGAGGACAGGGCACTCCGCCAGGGCGCCGGGAGGAGTTTGGTCGAGGAGCGTTAACGCGGTCGGGAAAGAGGACATCAAGGGGGAAATGCTGAAGCTAAAATGCAGAAAGCAGAGATCACCACGATGAAGAACGAAGCAACCACCCGAAGCAACCGATTTTTTGATCGTGGTAAGGTTTGGCTTTTCTTTTGTGAGAAACGCCGCCAGGCATGTGTTGATCATCCTGCGGCTCCCGACCTGTGCGACTTTCGCGTCACCGGCGGCCGATCAGGCTGCCATTGTCCGCCAATCATTCGGTCACACCAAGGAAGGAACCCCCGTGGAAATCTACACGTTGCGTAACGCTCATGGATGCGAAGCCCGCATCACCAACTACGGCGGCATCGTCGTCTCGCTGACCATGCCCGATAAAAACGACCGGCTCGACGACGTGGTGCTCGGCTTCAACACCATCCCGGAATACGAGGCGAATTCGCCGTATTTCGGCGCGTTGATCGGACGATTCGGTAACCGGATCGCCGGGGGCAAGTTCACGCTCGACGGCATAAACTACCAATTGCCCATCAACGACCCACCCAACACCCTGCATGGCGGCAAGGTTGGCTTCGACAAACGCGTCTGGCAGGCGCGACCCGGCGACAGCGACGAAGGGCCGACGCTCACGTTGCGTTACGTCAGCAAGGACGGAGAGGAGGGGTACCCGGGTACGCTGACCGTCGAGGCGGTCTACACCCTCACGGACGCCAACGAGCTAATAAATTCTTTCGTGGCGACGACCGACGCCCCCACGATCATCAATCTGACCAACCATGCGTATTTCGACCTGCGCGGCGCGGCGAGCCAGGGGGAGATTCTGGAGCACGAAGTCACGCTCCACGCGTCGAAGTACCTGCCGGTGGACCTGACTTCCATTCCCCTGGGCGAATTGCGACCGGTCGCGGGGACGCCGTTTGATTTCACGAAACCGATGACGATTGGATCGCGCATCAACGATCCCGACGATCAACTGCACATTGGACCCGGTGGGTACGACCATTGTTTCGCGCTCGACGGCTACGATCCGGAACTCGGTTCGAAAGCGCAACCGTTCCTCGCGGCACACGTCCACGAGCCGGTGAGTGGGCGGGTGCTGGAACTCTGGACGAGCGAACCCGGCGTACAGTTTTACTCCGGAAACTTCCTCGACGGAACGTTCGCCGGCAAAGGCGGCAAGGTGTACGGGAAACGTTCGGCATTTTGCCTGGAGCCGCAGCATTTCCCGGATTCCCCCAACCGGCCGGAATACCCGTCGGTAGTGCTCCGTCCGGGCGAGACGTATCGGAACACGTTCCGGTACAAGTTCTCGGTGCAGAAGTGACGCCGCGCCAGCGGCATCCAAATCCAGGTAGGGATGGCTCTCCGAGCCGGTCCCTGACTTCTCTGGCGAGAGGGCGTTTTGGTTCCACTCCAGGCGGATTACCCTCCAAACAGGGACCGGCTCGGAGAGCCATCCCTACCTGGATCACGACCGGCGGCTACGCCACCTGCCCGGAGCAAGCCGCTCAGCGCGAACGCCTGCCGGAACTGCTGCGCTGCGGACGGCGACCACCACCGCCGCCGCCACCGCCGCGTCGGCCTTGCTGCTGCGGACGGCGGGGCTCCTCGGCGACCGGGATCGGGCCGTAGGGGAAGCCTTCGATTTGCAGACGTTCGATCTTTTCTCCGAGGTAACGCTCCACGTCGCGGGCGGACTCGAAGTCTTCGCCCGTGATGAGCGTGAAAGCGTCGCCTTCCTTCTGCGCGCGGCCCGTGCGGCCGATGCGGTGGACGTAGTCCTCGGGGTTGGTCGGGATATCGTAGTTGATGACGTGGGTAACCCCCGCCACGTCGATGCCACGCGCGGCAATATCGGTGGCGACCATGACCTCGTACTTGCCGCTCTTGAACCCGGCCAACGCTTCAATGCGCTGGTTTTGGCTGCGGT
Source organism: Pseudisothecium myosuroides (assembly GCA_951799445.1). Classification (NCBI taxonomy): domain Eukaryota; kingdom Viridiplantae; phylum Streptophyta; class Bryopsida; order Hypnales; family Lembophyllaceae; genus Pseudisothecium; species Pseudisothecium myosuroides. Next base: position 9,900 of record CATOGU010000046.1, on the reverse strand, counting down.
TACCGTGCAGGACGGCGACCGAGTGACCGTCCATTTTGAGTTTCTTGGCGATTTTGTCCGAGCCGTGCTTGGTGCGGGCGAAGACGAGCACGCTGTGGTAATTCGTGCGCTGGAGCAGTTCGGTCAGAAGGTCGAACTTTTGCGAGTTGGCCACCGGGTAGAAGGCGTGCGTGACAGTCTCGGCAGGAGAGCGGCGCTCGCCGATTTCGACGATCTGCGGGTTGGGCCGGAGCGCCCATTCGGTCAGGCGTTCGATCTCGGGCGGCAGCGTGGCGCTGAAAAACAGCGTCTGGCGTTTGTCGCGCGGCGGACACTTTTCGACGATGCGCTTTACGTCGGGCAGGAAGCCCATGTCGAGCATCCTGTCCACCTCGTCGAGCACGAGGATTTCCACCCCGGCGAGCGAGACTTCGCGCTGTTGCAGGTAGTCGAGCAACCGCCCCGGGGTGGCGATGAGCACGTCCACGCCGCGCTTGAGTTCATCGCGCTGTTTGCCGTAGCCGACGCCACCATAAAAGGCGGCGGCACGCAGATCGGTGAAGCGAGCGAAATCGCGGAACGCTTCGTCCACCTGCATGGCGAGTTCGCGGGTGGGTTCAAGGACGAGCACGCGCGGGTTGCCCGGTCTTCCTTTTTCGAGGCGAGAGAGGATCGGCAGCGCGAAGGCCGCCGTTTTGCCGGTGCCGGTCTGGGCCGAACCCATGAGGTCCTTGCCGGTCAGTACGATGGGGACGGCACCTTTTTGGATGGGGGTTGGCTCGGAATAACCGCTGGCTGCTGCGCCCCTGGCGACGGGTTCCGCCAGGCCGAGTTCGATGAAAGGAGCGGCGGAGCCTTCCTTGACTTCCCGGACGGCTTCGACCGGGGCGGGTTGCCGTGCGGGCCGCTCGTGCCGGGCCGGGCGTGATGGACGAGCGGAACTGGTAGATTTGCTGTGATGAGCCGGCTTGGGGGTGGGAGCGGTCGCTACCTGTGCCGGAGTTTCCGCGGAGTCGCGGCGTTTGAAGAACTTACTGAACATGAAGGTGTAACATCGCACACTTCGGCAGGGTCCGCTCTCACGAATTTACTTTCTCGCTTCCGGGCTCCCTCCTTGGGAAAACCTCTGCTCGGGAAGCTCCCGCCGCCCTGCCGTCCGCTGCCCTTCCTTTCTTCCTTCGCGTGGTCTTCGCGTCTTCGCGTCTTCGCGTTAAAATTCCGGTCGCCCCGTCCAAACCGCGCTCCAACCACGCAAGCCCGGACGCGACCTCTTGCCGATTCCCGGTTCTTGAGGCATGTTCACCCTGTGGCTACCGACCGAGCAAAGAACGGGATCAAGGGACTCAAGCTGCTGGGCCGCAGCGAGACACATTATCCCACCAAACCGACCGCCGACATCCTCGAAACCTTTCCCAACCGCTATCCGCAGCGGGATTACTGGATTCGTTTCGACTGCGCGGAATTCACCAGCGTCTGCCCGGTGACGGGCCAGCCCGATTTCGCCAAAATCCGCATCGAATACATCCCCGACGAACGCTGTATCGAGACGAAATCTCTCAAGTTCTACCTCGCCTCGTTTCGAAATACCCGCAGCTTCAACGAGGAGATTTCCAACCGCATCCTCGAAGACCTCGTGACCGCCTGCGCCCCGCGCCGCGCGCTGGTGCACGGGGAGTTCGCCGCGCGCGGCGGCATCAGCGTGACGGTGGACGCCGCGCACCCGGAAACCGCGCTGCCTGAGCGCGGTTCGGTCAGGCTCAACGGCCACGCGTGATGAAAGCGGGGGACAAGGCCGTCGTCCTGTTGAGCGGGGGCATGGATTCCGTCGCCGCGCTTTACGACACGTTGGAACACACGCCTGTCGTGGCGGCTCTGAGCTTTCATTACGGCTCGAAGCACAACGCCAGGGAAATCCCTTTCGCCGCCCATCACGCCGGGAAATTCGGCATTCCGCACCTCGTCATCCCGCTCGATTTCATCGGGCAATATTTTGATTCCGATCTGCTCGCGGGCAGCGGTGAGATTCCCAAGGGGCATTACGAGGAAGTTTCGATGAAAAAGACCGTGGTGCCGTTTCGCAACGGCATCATGCTGGCCGTCGCCGCCGGGTTTGCCGAAAGTTGCGGGGCGCACGGCCTCGTGATCGCCGCTCACGCGGGGGACCACGCGATTTACCCGGACTGCCGCGAATCGTTCATGCAGTCGATGGGCGCGGCCATCGCGCAGGGGACGTACGCGCAGATCGAACTGCTGCGCCCGTTTATCGACCTGACCAAGGCGCAGGTCGCCGCGCGGGGGGCGGAATTGGGGGTCGATTTTGCGCAGACGTGGTCGTGTTACGAGGGCCAGGAGGTCCACTGCGGCGAATGCGGGACGTGCGTCGAGCGGCGCGAGGCGTTCCTGCTGTCCGGCGTGCCCGATCCGACGGTTTACGAAAGCACGTCGCCCCTGCCGCCCAGACCGTGCTGATTTCCGAGATTTTCCATTCCGTGCAGGGCGAGGGGGAGCTGACCGGCGTCCCTTCGGTCTTCATCCGCACGTCGGGCTGCAATCTGCGGTGTGCCTGGTGCGACACCCCCTACGCCTCGTGGCGTCCCGAAGGCGAAAACATGACCGTGGAGGAAATCGTCCGTCAAACGCTGGCCTACCCGGCAGCGCACGTCGTCCTCACCGGCGGCGAGCCGATGGCCGCCAAAGAGATGCCGCTTCTGGCGGCGCGTCTGCGTGAGCATGGCAGGCACATCACCATCGAAACTGCCGGCACGCTGCCGCCAGAGGGGATCGCGTGCGACTTGGCTTCCATCAGCCCCAAACTGGCCAACTCCACCCCCGCGCCCGGCACGATCTCGCCCGCCTGGATCGAGCGTCACGAACGCACGAGATTCCAGCCGGATATCATACGTGAATGGGTTGATAACTACCCTTTTCAGCTAAAATTCGTGATACAAGGGGAAACTAATTTGCAGGAGGTCCGCGCGGTTCTGGCCCGGATCGCCTCGGGGATTCTCCCCTGGAAAGTGCTGCTCATGCCGGAGGGGACCGATCTCGCAACCTTGCGCGCACGGGAGCAAGTCATCCTCGAAGCGTGCAAGACCGAGGGCTACCGTTTCTGCGCCCGGCTGCACATCCAGCTCTTTGGCAATACGAAAGGGACGTGAAACCACCTAACTGCGGTAAGTGCCCAGATTCAAGAACCAAGATTCAAAGCAGATTGTGGACGCAAGTCCCTGCGTTGAATCTTGTGTCTTGGAACTTGAACCTTCCTTGAATCTTGGTTCTTGAATCTTGAATCTTTCGGAGAGTCGCGCCCGCGCCGTTTTTCGAGTAAGGTCCCGGGCCATGCCTTACCGCATCTGCAAAACCTTCGAGGTCGAAAACGGCCACATGCTTTCCAAGCACCCGGACAAGTGCCGGTTTCCCCACGGACATACCCGCAAAGTGGAACTCGTGCTGGAAGCCGCCGCGCTCGATGGCAACGACATGGTGTGCGATTTCAAGGCGGTCAAGGAAGCGGTCGGAGAGTTCCTGGAAGGTTTTGACCACGCAATGTGCATGAACGTCGACGACCCGATGTTTCCGCAACTCAAGCAGCAATACGGGGACCGGATCATCGGCTTCGAGCAGACCGACCCGACGACCGAGGTGCTGGCGAAAGTGGTTTACGATCACCTCCAAACTCGGCTCAACGAGGGCGTCGGAGGCCGGATCAAATACGCGATTGCCGACGGGGTCAGGGTGGCAAAGGTGCGCGTCTGGGAGACGAGCAGCTCCTGGGCGGAATACGAACCGGAAACTGTGCCTTCCCGATGAATTACGCCACGCACTTACAGCTTCCCGACATGCAGAAGACGCCCGACACGCGGGGCGTCCAGATCGACCACGTGGGCATCTGCGACCTGACGTATCCCATCGTCGTGCTCGACCGTGACAACCAGCGCCAGCAGGCGACCGCGACCATCGCGGTTTCGGTGAGCCTGCCGCACCATTTCAAAGGGACGCACATGAGCCGTTTCCTCGAAGTCCTGGCGCAACACCAGGGCGAGATCACGATGCACACGCTGCCCGTGATCCTGCACGAGCTGAAAAAGCGGCTCAACGCCGAGGCTGCCCGGCTGGAAGTTGAGTTTACGTACTTCCTGCAACGAACCGCCCCGGTCAGCGGGCTAGCCGCGCCGATGGACTACCGTTGCACGTTTATCGGCGAAACCGGGCAGGCTGGGGACGATTTTTTGATGAAGGTGAAGGTGCCGGTGAGCACGCTTTGCCCGTGTTCCAAAGTGATCAGCGATTATGGCGCGCACAACCAGCGCGGGTACGTGACGATGTCGATCCGTCCCCGTCCCCACCCGGGCGGCGGGTGGCGAATGGTGTGGATCGAGGAGTTGATCGACGTGGCTGAGAAGTCGGCGTCGGCCCCGATCTATCCGTTGTTGAAGCGGGTGGATGAACGGCACGTCACCATGCAGGCGTACGACAACCCGGTGTTCGTCGAAGACGTGGTGCGCAACGTGGCGAGCCGGTTACGGGATGATGAACGCATCGCGTCCTTCGAGGTGCGCGCCGTAAATCTGGAGAGCATCCATAACCACTCGGCGTTCGCCGTGGTGACGTTTCCGCCGACGGAACCCGTCAGAATTCGATGATCGGCTGTAGGGACGGCGCTCTGTCGCCATGTCAGCGCTCACCGGCACAGCGCCGTCCCTACAGCCGGCAGGTCGACCGAAATGAACGGTGACCTAAAGCACCGCTCCTTTGCATGAGCCGCGCAACCTTTCTGGCTGTAGTCACGGCAATCCGTTGCCGTGTCTGGCGTTTCCGGAGAAGACACGGCAACGGATTGCCGTGACTACAGCTTACTCAAACGAGCGGCGCTCTAAAGCGGTTTGACCTCGGGGAGGTCCAGGACGAACGGAGCCACCGGTGTAACGTCAGCTTGTTCGACGCCGAGCGCCATTTTTTCCCGCTGTTGATTGAAAGCTTCGGTGCGCTGCAAATCGTAAATCGCAGCGTCGAAAGTCTTGCCCGACGTGGCAGCCAATTCCTGGGCTAATTCCTTTAACATGGTCCGGTCCACTTCGGAGGCAGCCTCCAGATCGGCAACCCGGGTGGTCAGTTTTAAAATGATGTCTCTGGTGATGGCGTCCACTAGGCTGAAAGTATCGACGGGAAACCGGGATGTCAGGCGGTTTCGGAAAATTCTTTCCCGGTTCCGCTTTTCGCCGGAGGTTTCAGACTGACTCACCCGCTGCGTGGCCGCTGGCCCAGGCCCACTGGAAATTGAACCCGCCCAGTTGGCCGGTCACATCAACCGCCTCGCCGATGAAATACAAACCGGGCACCGTGCGCGCTTCCATCGTCTTGCTGCTCAGGTCCCGCGTGTCCACGCCGCCGAGCGTCACTTCCGCCTTGGGGTAACCTTCCGTGCCGCTCGGACGCAGAGTCCAGCACCGCAAGGTGCGCTCCAACGCCGTCAACGCCTTGGGCAAATGCTGGCGCAGGGGACGCGCCGGGTCCAGTGGACCGCAGAACGCTTGCGCGAGCCGGGTCGGCAGACGCTCGGACAGCACGTTCGCAAGCTGCGTGGCCTCGCCTTGCGCGTGTCGGCGGACGAGCCAATCGTCCGAGGGCGGCTGGTCCGGCAGCAGGTCGAACGTGACTTCCTCGCCTGCCGGCAGATACGACGAAACTTGCAGCACGGCGGGGCCGCTCAATCCTCGGTGCGTGAACAGCAGGTTTTCGTGGAACGCCCGGCCTCCACGGGCGCGGGGTTCCGTCCGGCAGGGCAGGGAAACGCCGCTCAATTCCTCGCAAAGACGCCCGGCTTCGGCGGAAAAGGTGAGCGGCACCAGACCGGGACGCGGCGTGACCATCCGCAGCCCGAACTGCCGGGCCAGCCGATGCGCCAGGTCGCTGCCGCCCAGTTTGGGCCAGGATAGCCCGCCTGCCGCCACGACCAAAGCGCGTGCGCGGAGTTCCCGCGCGCCGACGCTCACCACGAACAGGCCATCCGCGCCGCGCTCGACCCGCCCCACGTCCGCGCCGGTTTCGAGGTGGACACCCGCGTCGGTGCATTCGGCGGCCAGCAGGTTGACGATTTCGCGCGACGATCCGTCGCAGAAAAGCTGGCCCAATTTTTTCTCGTGGTAGGCGATGCCGTGCCGTTCGACCAGAGCGACGAAATCCTGCGGCTGGTAGCGGGCCAGCGCCGACCGGCAAAACCCCGGTTGCTCGGAAAGGTAATTCTCGGGTCCGGCGTGGAGGTTTGTGAAGTTGCAGCGTCCGCCGCCCGAAACGAGGATTTTCTTGCCGGGGCGCTCGGCGCGTTCCAACACTCGCACGCTCCGGCCACGCTGCCCGGCGACCGCCGCGCACATCAGCCCGGCTGCCCCCGCTCCGAGGACCAGCACGTCGTCTGGTGTGGGAAGCATTGCCGACATGGGAGGCACCATACCGTCAACGCCGAGAAATCCAGAGAAACATTGCGCGGGTTTCCGCATCCACGGTTCGCCGGGTTTGCGTATAGGAACAGACCGCCGTGATCTCACCGGGCCGTGACAGAAAAGCTCCAAAACTTATCGTACTGCGCGGGAGGGCAGCGTAAAGTCTGACGTGACATGGCGCAGATCTTTCCAGCCGGCAGCAATTCGGTGGTCCGCGCGGTGATCGTTGGCGCGCCGTTGTGCGTTCTGTTGCTGGTGGGCGCGCTTTACGCCGTGGAGTGGTCCCCGTGGGCGACGCGGATGTGGGCGCCGATTTCCCAGCCGGTGCCGTTCAGTCATAAACATCATGTCGGGCAGTTGGGCATCGACTGCCGGTATTGCCATACGGGGGTCGAGAAAAGCGCCTACGCCGGAATCCCCCCGACGGAAACGTGCATGACCTGCCATAGCCAGCTTTACACCGACCAGGGGATGCTCGCGCCGGTACGCCAGAGTTTCGTCGAGAACCGGCCGATGGCCTGGACGCGGGTCCACGACCTGCCGGATTTCGTCTATTTCAACCACTCGATCCACGTCAACAAAGGCATCGGCTGCACCTCTTGCCACGGGCGGGAAAACCAGATGCAACTCGTGTGGCAGGACCAGACGCTTTACATGGCGTGGTGCCTGCAATGTCACCGGCACCCGGAGAATTACATTGCGGACCGCAAGGACGTGTTCGATCCGCAGCGCGTCGCGCTCAAGGACGAGGGCAAGCTCGACTGGGCGAAGCAACTCGTGAAGGATTACCACGTCCAGTCCCCGGGCGTGTTGACCGACTGTGCCACCTGCCACCGATGAACGAATCCGTCGCTATTCCTTCTGCCGACGTGCCGGTTCGCCTCGATCTGGCGGCGGTGCGTGCGCGGCTGGCTTCGGTGGACGGGCCGCAGTTCTGGCGGGGGTTGGAGGAGGTGGCCGCCACGCCGGAGTTCAACCAGTGGTTGCACCGCGAGTTCCCGCAGGGAGCCGCCGAGTGGACCGACGCGCCGAACCGTCGCCAGTTTCTCAAGATCATGGCGGCGTCCGTTCGCGCTGGCGGGAGTGACGGCTTGCACGCGACAGCCGGTCGAGAAGATTCTGCCTTACGTCAAGCAGCCGGAAGAACTGATCCCCGGCATCCCGCTCAAATACGCGACGGCGATGACGCTCGGCGGCTACGCCACGGGGTTGCTCGTGGAAAGCCACGAGGGGCGTCCCACGAAGATCGAAGGCAACCCGGACCACCCGATGAGCCTGGGCGCGGCCAGCGTCTTTCATCAGGCATCGATCCTGGAACTTTACGATCCCGACCGTTCGCGCGCCGTGCGGCGGGGCGGGGAGATCAGTTCATGGGAAGGATTTCTCGCCGACCTCGTACCCGCGTTGGCGGAACAAGGGCCGAAGCAGGGTGCGGGTCTGCGCATCCTGACGGGAACGGTAACCTCTCCCACGCTGGCGGCGCAGTTGGAAGCGCTCCTCAAACGATATCCGCAAGCGAAGTGGCACCAGTACGAGCCGTGGAACCGGGACGCGATGCGGCACGCGCAGGGCGACCAGTTGCAGGTCGAGGCGGATTACGATTTTGCAAAGGCGCGGGTGGTTGTCGCGCTCGACAGCGACTTCCTTTTCAGCCATCCGGCGAGTTTGCGCCACGCGCGCCAATTCTCGCAGGCGCGCCGCGAGGTGGCTGAACATCCCGCCGCGCCGGTGTCCGCCGCGCGCCGCCTCTACGTTGCCGAACCGACCCCCACGATCACGGGGACGATGGCCGACGACCGGCTGGCGTGCGCGGCGGGTGACATCGTACGTCTGGCAAAATACCTGGCCAGCCTGGTCTCGGGAGAAAGTGCCCCGGCTCCCGTGGCAGGCATGGAAGCATGGTCGATGGCAGCGGCGCGGGGCCTCGCGGCAAATCGCGGCGCGGGTCTCGTGGTGGCGGGCGAGGGGCAGCCCGGCGTGGTGCATGACTTGGCGGCGGCGATAAACGACCTGCTCGGCAACGTGGGTCAAACGGTGAACTACCACCCCTGCGCCGAAGCTCGTCCGCTGCGGCAACTGGACTCGCTCAAGCAACTGGCGGCCGACCTGCACGCAGGCACCGTCGATCTGCTGGTCGTGCTGGGAGGCAACCCGGCTTATAACGCGCCCGCCGACCTGGACTTCTCCGGGGCGATGCAGCGCGCGAAACGTTGCGTGCAACTGGCGCTAACCTACGACGAAACCTCGCAGCTTTGCCATTGGCACATCCCGCAGGCGCATTTTCTGGAATCCTGGAGTGACGCGCGGGCGTTTGACGGCACGGCGTCCGTCGTGCAACCGCTCATCGAACCGCTTTACCAGGGGCGGACCGCGCACGAACTGCTCGCCGTGCTGGTATCGGAACAAACCGATCACAGCGCTTACGACATCGTGCGTGCCCATTGGCGGGCCGGGTATGGTGCCGCCGATTTTGAGAAGGCATGGCGCAAAACCATCCACGACGGCCTGCAAGCTAAACGTCGGCTCGTCGCGCCCGCTGTGGTGCAAAACGTCCTCCGCGCACAAATGGCCAACGCCACGACGTACACCCCGGTGGGCGTCTATCCGAGTGCGGCCTTCGACGGGCCAGCCACGCCGGGCACGCTGGAACTGGTCTTCCGGCCCGATCCTGCGGTCTGGGACGGTCGCTTCTCCAACAACGGCTGGTTGCAGGAGCTGCCCAAGCCCATCACGAAATTGACCTGGGACAACGCCGCGCTCGTCAGCCCGAAACTGGCCGAGCGCCTGCACCTTGCCAACGAGGATGTCGTCGAGCTGGCGTTTAAGGGGCGGAGCGTCCATGCGCCGGTCTGGATCGTGCCCGGTCAGGCGGAAAACTCCGTGACGCTGACCCTCGGCTACGGGCGCACGGCGGCGGGCAGCGTCGGCACGGGGCAAGGCGTCAATGCCTATGCGCTGCGCACCAGCGACGCGATGGGTTTCGGCCTCGGTCTGGAAGTTCGCAAGATTGAAAAGGTGAAATGGCAGCTCGCCACCACGCAATCGCACCAGAGCCTGGCCGGGCGGGATGTTTATCGCACCGGGACACTGGAAGAGTTTCGCCAGCAGCCGAACTTCGCGCCCGAAAAATCTGACGAACCGAAAAAAGACGACACGCTCTATCCGCCGGACCATACCTATCCGGGTTATGCGTGGGGGATGTCCATCGACCTGAACACTTGCATCGGTTGCAACGCCTGCGTCGTCGCCTGCCAAGCGGAAAACAACATTCCCATCGTGGGTAAAGGCGAGGTCATCAACGGGCGCGAGATGCATTGGATTCGCGTCGATGGCTATTTTGGCGGCAGCGATCTCGACCACCCCGAGTTCTACCATCAGCCCGTGCCGTGTATGCATTGCGAGAACGCGCCGTGTGAGGTTGTCTGCCCGGTCGAAGCCACGGTGCACAGCCCGGAAGGCCTCAACGAACAGGTCTATAATC
>CATOGU010000045.1:0-19117 GCA_951799445.1 Pseudisothecium myosuroides | reverse complement strand
CCGACGGCGGCAAGGCCGAGGAAAAGCACATGGAGCGCGTGGTCGACTGGTACGAGGGCGTGCCGGTCCTGGTGGTGGCCCTGCTCGAGGGGCAGCGGGTGGAGTGGGTCAGGAAGGCCCGGCGCCTCCTCGCTCGCAACGCTGAGGACGGTCGACCCCGGCCGGAGTTCCTGGCCTGGGACGACGAGCGCCGCCGCCGCGAGGTGCAGCGATTGGCCGCGCAGGACATGGGCGCCAAAGCAATCGCCAAACGCCTCGGCGTGGACAAGAACACGGTGAAGCGGTACCTGGCGCCAGAGCCGGTGGCGGCGTAGGGTGAGGCGATGACGGAGGTAGCGCAGGCAGAGATGCTGGAGGAGCTTCGCTGGTCACGGGAGCACTTCACCTTTTCCTCACCGGAGGCATTCGAACAGCGGCGAGAAGAGAAGTGGCTGGCGCCTGGGACGCGCAACCACCGGATCGACGCCAAGGGCATCAGCCGCGAAACTCGCACGGACGGCCAGCTTAAGGTCGATGGCCGCCCCGGCTTCGCGGCCCTGATTGAGGGGCGTCGCATCGTGAAGTTCGAGCGCGAGTCGGACGCCGGTCACGACTGGGCGCAGTCGGAGAACTCGGTCAGCATCACCCTCGACGATGGCGCCGTCGTGTCGTTCCTCGGATGGGGCTACGACGCGTCCGGCGTGGACGGTCGACCCCGGCCGGAGTTCCTGGCCTGGGACGACGAGCGCCGCCGCCGCGAGGTGCAGCGATTGGCCGCGCAGGACATGGGCGCCAAAGCAATCGCCAAACGCCTCGGCGTGGACAAGAAACACGGTGAAGCGGTACCTGGCGCCAGAGCCGGTGGCGGCGTAGGGTGAGGCGATGACGGAGGTAGCGCAGGCAGAGATGCTGGAGGAGCTTCGCTGGTCACGGGAGCACTTCACCTTTTCCTCACCGGAGGCATTCGAACAGCGGCGAGAAGAGAAGTGGCTGGCGCCTGGGACGCGCAACCACCGGATCGACGCCAAGGGCATCAGCCGCGAAACTCGCACGGACGGCCAGCTTAAGGTCGATGGCCGCCCCGGCTTCGCGGCCCTGATTGAGGGGCGTCGCATCGTGAAGTTCGAGCGCGAGTCGGACGCCGGTCACGACTGGGCGCAGTCGGAGAACTCGGTCAGCATCACCCTCGACGATGGCGCCGTCGTGTCGTTCCTCGGATGGGGCTACGACGCGTCCGGCGTGGACACGATTTACGCCCCATCGGGATGCGAGGATTAGCTCGATGAAGGAGAAGATCGTGGTCAACGGTCTCGACCTCGACTCGCCGTCGTGGGGCGTCCAGTTCACCGCCGACGAGGTCAACTCGCCGGACTTCGGGACCGTCGTCGACGAGCATGTGCGCGCCGCAGCGCGGCGCCACAACGCCGAGGTCGAAGGCCGCATCCTCGGCGGCGAGAACCGCTTCGAGATGACGGCGGTGACGGGCGGAACGATCGTCTACACCGTCCCCACCTGGCACCGGGAACCGATCAAGCGCCTGCGTGTCGAGTGGGCGCGTTGGAAGGCTCGGCGGTGAGCATTCTGTGTGAGTACGTCGTCGTCGCGAACGTCTTGGAGGGCGATGCGCCGATGGGCGAAGTGAACGAAGCACTCGCGGCCGCCGATATCGAGCGCCGCCAGCAGTTCCGCAAGCTCGACATGGATCAGGCTGGCGGCAGCAAGGTATTCACCGACGGCGTGTGGGCTGCGTGCTTCAACCACGTGCTGCCCGAGGCGGTAAGGAGCGCGCTCGCCGGTGCCGACTGGAAGTACCCGGACGCCGTCATGGTGGTCGAGGACACCGAGTACGACGACCTGAGCCCGCAGTCGGTGAGCATCGTGGCCCTGCGGACGCCTCCTCCCGAGACCTCCGCCGATCTTGCGCCGGTCAGCGCGCTCGTGGCCGCCGCCCTGAAGTTGGCCGACACCCACGACGACACCGTAGACAGTGAGTGGGGCGGCGGGCAGGGCGAGACCCGGACGGCCGAGGCCGAGGCGGTCCGGGCCGCAGTGGCCGCCCTACAGAAGTCCTGATGGCCCGCGGCCCGATCCCCGATAAGCCCCGCGACCGTCCGACCGTGCCACTAGTCCTGCCAATGGCCCGCGCCTACTTGGAGAAGACGAACTGGATCGGGGGCAACCTCCACACCGTGCTGGCAGACCGAAACCTCGAGGACACGTTCGTCACCGGCGCGTTCGACCGAGCCTTCGAGGCTCGCGATCTCGACGGCTGCGTGCTGGCGACCTGCCTCCTCGCCATGACGCGCACCCAGCGCCGGAGGCTCTACGCGAAGGCTTGGGCTTGATTCCGTCCGGGGGGAATTGCTAGCGTTCCCCCCCGGATGCCGGTGGCGACCCCTGCCCGCTTCCGGTTCTAACGCCTCGCCGCACCTCCCGCCGCGGCTACGAGGCGCCTCCCGAATAGACGCTCCGCTCGGTTTTAAGCCCGAGCGCGATCACGTCTGCACCGGGCCGCCGTTCCACCCGACGGCCCGGAGTCTTCCCCGCTCGCCAGCGCGCACGCACTCTCCGTAGAGGCGCCAGAGCGAGCGGACCTTTCATGCGGCGTTGATCTTCGCTCGGGCCAGCCGGTCACCGGCAGCCATCCAACGAGCGAGGGGAGCCGCGCCAACTTCCGCCGCGGGGTGGAGCAGTCAGGTAGCTCGCAGCGCTCATGCCTCTGAGATCGCCGGTTCGAATCCGGCCCCCGCTATCTCCACGACATCGCCCTCACGACGGGCGATCCTCACCGCCGACGGGCGGGACCAGTCACGGGCGCGGCAGCGCTCGGCGGACTGACGCAGGCGCGCGACGGCCGCCTGTCAACACCACGCGAAATCGGCCCAGCGCCCGTCGCCGACTCGCTCACATAGCCGCCTTCAACCGGTCCGGGCGCGACTCGGTCGGCGGCCCACCCTTCGATTCACGACCGCCTCGGCGAACCGCCGGAGCAAAGGAGGACGAACCGTCCTAATGGCAACCGCACCGGAAACGATCGAGGTCGAAGTTCACGCCCCGCCGGAAGACAAGCGTATCCGCGTCATCCGCGCCGGAGACATCATCCCCTGGACCAACGACGACTTCTGCGACTGGCTTCTCGCCCACGGCGTCGAGCCGAAGGACACCTTCGTTGGCGATCATCTCGTCGCCTATCGCTTCGCTCGCAACGGCGAGGGCGCGAAATACGTCCACCATGAGGGTCCGCACGCGGGAGAACTCGCCCTCGACGCCCCGCTGGTCGCCGCGATCACCGAGCCGCTTCCCCAGGAGTCGGCAAACGGGGGGATCGCGTGAGCACCATCACGCCCACCCTCACCCCGATGACGGGAGCCGAAGCCCTCGACCTCGTCGCAGGAGCCCCAGACATCGCCGGCAAGACGCCCGCCGACCTCCGCAAGGCTGCCGTCGACTTCGAGAAGTTGGCCGAGCGCAAGGCCCGCCTGATCCTCGCCGACGCCAGCGGTCGCCAGCGAGCCCGAAGCGTGGCGCGGGAGCGAGACGGTGAGAAGCTCCGCCAGCAGTCCGAACTGGTCCGCCTCGCAGCCCAAGAGATCGAGGACCGCCACTGCAAGACGGTGGGTGACGCGGTGAAGCCTGCCATCGTGCGGGCGCTGCGGCGTCTGGGGAGGCGGTCGTGAGCAAGTCGCTGACGTTCCGACTTGACCGCACGCTGACTGACGCAGAGGCGCCGGTCTGGGCTGAGGCGACGATTGCTGCGAAGGCGGCTGCTGGATCGAGTGCGACCGCCGCGGATAGATCGAATGCCTTTGGCAAGTGCGTGCGCCTCTACGTAGCGACGGGCCTTGATGTGCGCGCGGCCGTCTCGGCGTGGAACCGTGTGGTCGCTCAGCGGCTGCCTGATGCGGTGATTGATCCGACTCGATTGGCTTCACTGTGACGGCCAAGCGCAAAGGCAAGGGCGGCTGCCAAGGCAAGACGAAGCGCGGGACGCTCTGCAACGCAAACGCTCTCCGCAAGGGGACCGTCTACGAAGGCGTCACCGTGAGCGGGAAGTGGTGCCTGTCGCATGACGAGGATGTGCCAAGTTCAGCCAGGTTCGGCTCACGCGAGCGCGCGAAGGAGCGAGGCTCGAAGGGCGGCAGGCCACGCGCGCCGAAACCGAGCGAGGTCGCCAAGCAGTTGATCGAGCAGAACGAGTTGGCGCTGCAACGGCCGTACTGGCGGACGCTCGGCTACGACGTGGTGATCGGTGACGACGGTCCGGAACTTGTCGAGCTGCCGGAAGGCGGCGCGAAGATGCATGGCGAATCGAAGACCGGCGAGGTCGTCGCGTCTCCCTTCGAAGACCTCGAGGCGCAGCAGCGTGCGGCAGACCGTCTCCAGGACCGCGTCTACGGCAAGCCCAAACAGGCCACCGAACTGACCGGAGCCGAAGGTGGGGCGATCGAGATCGTGCCGGTGAGCCGCAGCCGCGCCGGCCAGGTCGCCGGGATCGTCGGCGCCGTCGGCGCGGGCGGTGGCTGACGCAGCATGGGTCGGCGATCCGCCGATCCGGCTGACGCGCTACGTCCGCCAGTCGCCTGAGCCTCCCCAGCACGCGTTCCTCTACATCGACTGGATCCGCGAGGCGCTCTACGGCGGCGCGGCCGGCGGCGGCAAGTCCTCGGCGCTGCTGACGGCGGCGCTCCAGTACGTCGACGTCGCCGGCTACTCGGCGCTGCTGCTTCGCCGGACCTTCCGCGACCTCGGCCAGCCCGACGCGCTGATCCCGCGCTCCAAGGAATGGCTCGCCGGCACCGATGCCCACTGGAACGACAACGACCGCCGCTGGACCTTCCCGAGCGGCGCGACGCTGACCTTCGGCTACCTGCAGCACGAGGACGACAAGCTCCAGTACCAGGGCGCGGCGTTCCAGATGATCGGCTTCGACGAGCTGACGCAGTTCACCGAGACGCAGTACCGCTACCTCTTCTCGCGGCTGCGACGGCCCAAACTCACCGACGCGACGTCGGACTCCGAGCGCGAGCGGATCGAACGCCTCGGCGAAGTGCCGCTGCGGATGCGCGCGGCGTCGAACCCCGGCGGCCCCGGCCACGACTGGGTCAAGCTGCGCTTCGGCCTGCACCGCGCCGAAGGCGACGAGAACGGTCCCTACGTCTGCCACTCCGACGACTGGGTCCGCGAGAACGGCCGCGTCTTCGTGCCGGCGAAGGTCGACGACAACCCGCACCTCGACCGCGAGGACTACGAGCAGTCGCTCGCCGAGCTGGACCCCGTCACCCGCGCGCACCTGCGCAGCGGCGATTGGGACGCGACGGAGCCGGGCGACCTCTTCCGCCGCCAGTGGTTCGACATCTGCTCCAAGGCGCCGGCCGGCACCAAGTGGGTGCGCTGGTGGGACCTCGCGGCGACCGAACCGTCGCAGGCGAACCCGGATCCCGACTGGACGGCCGGCGTCAAGCTCGGCATCACACCGACCGGTAGCTGGGTGGTTGGCGATGTGCGGCGCTTCCGGCTGCGGCCTGACGGCGTCGAGACCGAAGTCGCCGCCACGGCCGCAGTCGACGGGCGGCACGTGCCGATCTGGATCGAGCAGGAGCCGGGGTCGTCGGGGAAGAACACGATCCTCCACTACCAGCGCTCGGTGCTGCCGGGATTCGAGGTGCGCGGCGAGCGCTCGACCGGCTCCAAGGTCGAGCGCGCCGGGCCGGTGTCCTCAAAGGCCGAGGCGCGGCTGATCGAGATCGTCCGCGGCGACTGGAACCTCGCCTTCTTTGACGAGGTCGAAGCCTTCCCGGGCGGCGGCCACGACGACCAGGTCGACGCTCTCTCGGGCGCCTTCTCCAAGCTCGCCAACGCGCCGGGCAAACCAGGCACCATCAAGAGCCCACTGGGCTGACACCGAAAGGACGCCCGTGGCGATCGCAGAGCAGATGCACATCGCCGACATGGCGGCCACCGAGGAAGCCGAGCGCCTACAGGCCTACGCTCGGGCGTGGGCCGCCTATGACGGCGAGGCGCCGAAGCCGCTGGCCGAGGACGAGGAGTTCGACGACAACGTCCGCATCGACAAGGCCGCGACGATCGTCGACAAGGGCGTCTCGTTCCTCGCCGGCAAGGGCGGCGTCACGTTCCAGCTCGAGGCGCCCGACGACTTCGACTTCCAGGTCGGCGAGGCCGGAGACGTCAAAGCGGCACTCGAAGCGAAGCTGGCCGAAGTAGAGGCGGCCTTCGACGCCGTGTGGTCGCCCGACCAGCGCGTCCTCGACTTCCAGAAGTACGCCATGAACGGTGCGGTCTGCGGCCACGCCTGGCTGCGCCTCTACGACGAAGGCGACGGCCGGGTGCGCGTCTCGATTCTCGACCCGGCCAACTGCACGGCGGTCTGGAACGAAGACGACGTCGACATCCTCGAGCGCTACCTCGTCGAATGGACCACCGTCGACCAGGACGAAGAGAGCCTGACCTACGGCCTCGGTGTCCTGCGGCGGAAGCGCTTCGAGCCGAGCGACGCGCGCAACCCAGCCTTCTGGACCATCTTCGACGAGGAGCACAACGACGACACCGGCGAGTGGACCGTCATCGACGAGACGCCGTGGCCGCACTCCTACTCGCCAGTCATCGATTGCCAGAACCTGATCGCGCCGAACACCTACTACGGCCGTTCCGACCTCGAGCCGGCCGTCCTCGACCTGATCGAACAGTTGGAGTCTGTCGCCTCCGACATGCGCCGGATCGTCCGGATGCTCGGCCACCCGATCCTCTACGCGATCGGGATCAGCCAGGACCAGCTCGGCGATATCGACGTGGCAGTCGGCAAGCTGCTGACGCTGCCCGACAAAGACGCGAAACTCGGGCAGCTCGAAATTGCCGAACTCACCTCCTCGCTGGAGCTGTACCGCGAACTGAAAACCGAGCTGATGGAAGCGACGCGGATCCCGAAGGTCGCCCTTGGCGAGACCGAAAACGCCGGCCCCGTCGCCGCAGTGGCCCTCGAAGTCGAGTACGAGCCGCTGATCGAGAAGACGGAAACCAAGCGGCTGACCTACGGGCCGGCGCTGAAAAAGACTTCGGCCTGCATCCTCGACCTGATCGGCTTTCCCGGCTGGACCGTCTCGCTCGGCTGGCCGAAGCTGTTGCCCACCGACACCGCCGGCGAAGCCCTCGCCGATGAGTCCGAGCAGCGGATGGGCATCGTCTCCAAGCAGACGCTGGCCGAGAAGCGTGGCTACGACTGGTCGGTCGAGCAGCAGCGCTTGGCCGAAGAGGCTCCGAACTTCGATGCCGGCGAACCGGAACTGCCCGGCGGACCCGAACTGATTCTGCCCGGCGAAGGCGCCGGCGAGTGACCCACCCAACCCAGAGGAGAACCTGATGGCCGAAGTCGAACGCAAACCGCAGAAGACGACCCACAAAGGCGCGGCTCCGACCGTTCTCAGCGGGCTGTCCGCCGCCGATGTCCAGCTCGTCCCGAACAAGAACGGCGACGTGATCCTGCGGGTCATCAACGCCGCCGCCGAAGCGACGAAAGTCACCGTCGTCACGCCCGGCGAAGTCGACGGCAACGCGGTCGCCGACCTCGAAGTCGAAGTCCCGGCGACCACCACGAAGCTGATCGGCCCGTTCGACCCGGCGATCTACAACAACGCTCATGGCCAGCTCGAAGTCAAACTGAGCAAAGTCACCACGGTGACGCTCGAGGTCACGCAGGTCTCGTCCTAACGCACCTGGATGACTCCGCTCGAAGAATTGATCGCTCACCAGCGCGCCGCGCTGATGAAGGTCGAGCGGAACGGCGCCAGCGCGATCACGGCCACCTACAAGGCGGTCGAAGAGAAGCTGGCGGCCAACCTCGCGTTGCTGATCTCGGACATCGAGGCGGCGCGCGAGGCGAAGGTCGAGGTGGCGCCGAACTGGCTGCTGACCCAACACCGCTACCAGCAACTGCTGGCCGAACTCCAAGAAGAGACGCTGGCCTTCCTGCACCGTGCGATCTCGACGGTGACGGGGATGCAGCGGGTGGCAGTCGAGCGGGCGCCGCGTGACGCCGAGGACCTGACGGTCGCGGCACTCGGCGCCGGGCCCGAAGCGGCGGTCGCGCAGGTCCGCCAGAACTTCCAGCGCCTGCCCGGGCGCCAGCTCGAGCGGCTGGTCGGCTTCGCCGGCGACGGCAAGCCGCTCGGCGAACTGCTCGCCGAGCTCGGGCCGGAGTCCTCGAAAGCTGCGCGGGACTCGCTGGCCTATGGCGTCGCCACCGGCCAGTCGCCGCGGGTCATCGCCTCCGACGTCGCGACGAAGACGGGCATCGTCAAGAGCCGCGCGCTGACGATCGCCCGCACCGAGATGCTGCGGCCCTACCGCGAGGTCACCCACGAACGCTTCCAGGCGTCACCGGTGGTCACCGGCTGGACCTGGCTGGCGGTCCTCGACGCGACGACGTGCCCGGCCTGCGCGGCCATGAACGGCACCGAGCACACCGACGACGAAGCCCTGGAGTCGCACCCGAACTGCCGCTGCACTGCCGCGCCGCGAACCGTGTCGTGGGCCGACCTCGGCTTCGCCGGGATCCCGGATACGCGCCAGCCGGTCATCGGCCCGGCCGAACGCTTCGCCGCGCTGCCGGAGGCCGACCGCCTGTCGATCCTCGGTGCCTGCCGTCTCGCCGCCTACGAAGCTGGCGAGATCACGCTCGAGCAGATGGTCCGCAAGACGCAGTCGCCTCGGTGGGGCGGCGGTCGGCGTTCGGCGACGCTGACCGAGCTCGGGGTCGGCGCCTGATGGCGGTCCGAATCCGCGAGGACGGCACGATCCTCTGCGCCGCGGCCCACCCCGCGCTGCCCGGCGACACCTACCTGCACGACGGCCTCCACTACAAGCTCTCCGTCGAGCTCGGTGTGTTGGTGACCGAGCCGATGGATGGACCGGGCGGTCGCGGCGGCCACGCTGTGCACGGCGAGTGGTGGTGGCGAGACGAAGTCCCCGCCGACGCGGTCATCGAGCCGCGCTGAACTTCACTCCGGGCTGGTGCAACGGCAGCACGTGCCGCTCTGGACGGCAAGACCGAGGTTCGATCCCTTGGCCCGGAACTTACCTCTCGGTGGCTAGCCGACGATACGGCCTCCGAGTAACCGCAGGCTCACCGCACCCCGGATCAGGGAGTGGGCTGGCGGCTAGGGAGTCTCCGGGAGTCCACATGGCGCGGCAGTCGTCGGCGCGTCGGTTCCCGAGACGCAGTGGGCAGCCCGGTGTCGGCTTCGACGCCGATCCAGCCGAAGTGGGGGCCGCCGGCCACCTGCCCGCATGTCTTCGCAGCACCCAACCCGCGCCTCGCACTGCGAGCGCTCTACCTCGAAGGAGAACCGCCAGTGCGAACCGCACTCCGCTTCCTGCTCGCCCTGATCCGCCGCCGTGCCCTCGAACTCGAAGGCCCCGCTCTGCCGCTTGACGAACTTCTCGAACGTGCCGGGGTGCCGAGGTCGGCGCCACCCGAGCTGCTTCACGTAGCTCAGCTTGCCGGACTACAGCTCAAAGAGGGCGATCCGACGCCCGAGGAAGAGGCCGAGGCCGCGCAAGCCGCTGCCGAACTCGAGCGCGCCGAGGCGGAAGTCGCTGCGGC
This sequence comes from Pseudisothecium myosuroides, assembly GCA_951799445.1. Classification (NCBI taxonomy): domain Eukaryota; kingdom Viridiplantae; phylum Streptophyta; class Bryopsida; order Hypnales; family Lembophyllaceae; genus Pseudisothecium; species Pseudisothecium myosuroides. Next base: position 9,522 of record CATOGU010000045.1, on the reverse strand, counting down.
CGAGGCCGCCGCTGCCGAGCCCGACCCGGCGGACATCCCCGAGTTTGAGGGCGAGTTCGACGAAGCCAAAGCCAAACAGGCTATGGCCCACATGAAAGCCCGCAGCCGCGAGCGCCTGGCCAAAGCCAAAGCCGACCTCGACGCCGCCGAGGCGCGTGCCAAAGATCTGGAACGCGCTCAAGAGTCCGAGCAGGAGACGCTTCGGCGCGAGGCGGGCGAGGCGAAAGCCGAAGCCGACCGGCTCCGAGCGAACGCCGAGCGGGTGACGATCGACGTGGCGCTCCGCGACGCGGCCTCCGATGCGGAAGTGCCGGCAAAGAAAATCAAGCGCCTGGTCCGCCTCGCCGATCGCGCCGAAATCACGGTCGAAGGTGAGGATGTCGACGGCGCTACCGAGGCGGTCGAAGCCGTGCTCGAGGAGTTCCCAGAGTTCAAGGGCAAGCCGAGCTCCGATGACGGCAACAACCCGCCTGCACCGGAGCCTGCCGGCGGCAATCCCAGTCGCACGAAAAAGCCGCCGAAAGAACTGACCGCCGAGCAGGCGCGCAAGCTCGCCAAAGACGACCCGGAGAAGTTCCACGAGCTGCTCGCCGCCGGGAAGCTCGACGGAGCGCTCGCCGGCAAGTAGCTCCGTAGCACCGCGCCGCTGGGGGCGCGTCAGGCGGCACCGCCGTCACCCAACCACAACTTCATCTCAGCCAGACCGGCACTGCCGGGCTGCCTCCCGAGTGATCGAACCGACTCACGGGCGATGTCCAGTTCAACCCTGAGCACAAAGGAGGTGGCCTCAGATGGCCATCGACATCTTCGTCCCCGAGTTCTGGTCTGCGGTTCTGCAGCGCCACCTCGACAAAACCCTCGTCTACGCCCAGCCGAACATTTGCAACCGCGAATGGGAGGGCGAAATCAAAGAGTCCGGCGCCACGGTCCACATCAACAAGATCGGCGACCCGGAAATCAAGGACTACGACCCCGGTGTCGACATGGACGCCCCGGAAGAACCGGATGGCACCACGCAGGCGCTGACCGTCGACCAGGACAAGTACTTCAACGTGATGGTCGACGACGTCAACAAAGCGCAGGCGAACGTCAACCTGCTCGACCGGTTCGGCCAGCGCGCTGGCGTCCAGATGGCCAACACCATCGATGCGTTCGTCGGCGGCAAGATCGCGGCTGCGGCCACGGTCAACGTCACCGGCACCGACGCCTCGCCGATCGTCGTCAAGGCGGACGGCAGCGGCGACTTCACCCCCTATGAACTCGCCGTCGAGATGCGCCGGCAGCTCAAAAGCCAAGAAGTGCCGATCAACGACATCTGGATGGTCATCGATGCCGACCTCGAAGCCGAGATGCTCGAAGACCCGAAATACATCGAGGGAGGGTCGGAGATCGCGGCCGAACTGGTCCGCAGCGGGCTGATCGGTCGCATTGCCGGCTTCCAGGTCCTGGTCACGCAGGCAGTGCCGACCTCGCCGGGTTCGGGCGGAGGCGCTCACGTCCCGAACGTGAAGGTGCTGGCCGGTGCCGGCAACTACGCCACCACGTTCGCCAGCCAGGTGACCGAGATGGAGGCCTTCCGTCCCGAGCGGCGCTTCGGCGACGCGGTCAAGGGCCTCGAGGTCTACGGCGCCAAGGTCCTGGAGCCGGAGACGGTCGCCCAGGCTCACGTCGCGAAATAAAGGAGCGCTGATCTAGATGGCACGCACCAGGAAGCTCGCCGAGGGTGAGCAGAATCAGTACAAGAACGAGGTGACCGGCGAGACCGTCGGCGCCTTCGCGGGCACCGAGCTCGACCGGGTCTACGCCAAGGACGCCGACTACACCGTGGTCGGCGATCACACGGCGCCCCCGGAGAAGGAGGGCGTCGCCGAGGCCACGCCGCACAGCGGCAAGACCAAAAGCGACGGAGCCCGCACCCACCCCTCCGATCTGGAGGGTCTCTCCCGCGAGGAGCTGAACGCGCTCGCGCTGGAGAAGGGCGTCACCAACCCCGACGGGTTCGCCAACAAGGATGAGGTCAAGACGGCCATCATCCAGGCGACTCCGGGCGTCGCCGAGGGCGAGTAGAGGTGCCGCCGGTACGCGAAGGGACGGCGCGAGCGCGCTTCAACTTCGCCCGCAACGGCGGCGCCACCGGAGACATCGTGTTGGCCGGAGACAGCATCCCGGCCGGCGCGGTGATCCTCGACACGCTGATCAAGGTCGAAACGGCCCCTGACTCAGCGGGTCACACGGCGACGATCGCCCTCAAGGTCCAGTCCGCTCAGGACCTGCAGGAAGCGAAAGCGGTCTCGGGAGCGCCGTGGTCGACGGCGGGTGCCAAGCACGGCACCCTCAACGCCGCCGCCGCGCCGATCCTGACGACCGCCCGCCACCAGGTCGTGGCGACGATCGCCACCCAGGCGCTCAACGCCGGCAAGTTCAGCGTCTACGTGCGCTACCTGCTGCCGAACGCCTAGCAGCACCACCGCCGCGCAGCATCGAGTGATGCCCCGCCACTGGCGGGAGAGCCCGGGGTCGCACCCCGGGCGCGGCGATCCACAAGTCCACCCACCGAGCAGGAGGTCGAGATGTCCCTAGTCGATGACCTGCGCCGGATGACGGCGGTGGGGGAGACGCAGTACGAAATCGACGAGCGTGCCTTTTGGACCGACGATGACCTGCAAGCAGTCATTGATCGCAACGTCTGCCGCCGGCTGCTGCAGGCCGAGGTCGAGCTGATCCCGACGATCACGGCCGGCACCGGCCTCGCCTACCTCAACGGCCGGGCACCGGCGGTCGGCCAGCTCGACGTCGACTCCGCCGTCGTGACCAGTTGGACCGGCGCTGCGTTGACCGGCGACGTGACGCTCCACGACGATGGCCGCGTTGAGTTCGCCGACAACCAGGTCAGCACGGTCCCGGTGATCTCCGGCCTCTGCTTCGACCTCAACGCCGCGGCGGCCACTGTCGTCACCGAGTGGGCCTCGGCGCTGAAGCTCGGCTACGACATCCAGAGCGGCGACGCGAAGCTGCCGCGCAGCCAGCGCCACGCGATGCTGCTCGAGCAGGCCGAGACCTTCCGCTCGCGCGCCGTCATCGGGACTGCGCAGATGACCCGCAGCGACGTGCAGCGCAGCCGTGGTGACGGCCGGACGCGCGCCGCGCTGAAGGCATTCCAGCGACTCGGGAATCCGGGCTGATGGCGACGATCCTCTCCGACGCCGAACTCGCCGAAGTCCGCGAGGAAATCGAGATCGTGATGCCCGACGTCGGGCGGATCCTCACCCGCACCATCGAGCGGACGCTCGGCGGCGGCACCAAAGAGACCTTCACGGCCGGCGATGACATCCCGGTGGCAATCGCGCCGGCCCGCCGCACGCTCACCGGCGGCGAGGCGCAGTCCTCCGGGGACAAGACGGACGACCGGATGCCGCAGTCGATCACCCTGCCGGCGACCACGGAGGTCACCGCCCGCGACCGGATCGAAATCGACGGCATGGGCGTCTTCGACATCTTGGCCGTCGCCAAGCGAAGCGAAGCGATCACGAAAACCCTCGAGGCCAAGGAGGTGCTGTAGCGGCGGTAGAGTGGTCGGACACCACAAAGCGCCCCGGCGACGTTCGAGCGTCCCGGGGCATGGCACAGGAGGTATCAGCTCCCATGCAGACGCCAGAGTATCGACGCATCCCTCTGGTCCGAAAAGACGGCAGCGAACGGGCCTCCGCCCTCATCGATGCCGATCTCTACGACGAACTAGCCGAACTGAGCTGGTTCTTCAATAAGGGCTACGCCGCCAGTTCTGTCAAAGACGGTGACCGATTCAGGGTGAAACTGATGCACCGCGAGGTTCTCGGTCTGGATTGGGGCGACTGGCGACACACCGATCACATCAATCGCAATCGGCTGGACAACCGTCGCGTGAATCTCCGAATCGTCACCTCGGAGGAGAACACCCAGAACCGGCCTTCGCAGCGAGGGTCTAGCTCTCGCTTCCGAGGAGTCGCCTGGCACAAGGGCAAGCAGAAGTGGACCGCGCAGGTGCAGACCGACGGGAAGCTGCACTGGCTCGGCCAGTACGTCAATGAGGTTGATGCTGCCCTCGCCGCCGAAGCGTTCCGACAGCAGCACATGCCCTTCGCCGAGCCTGACCCTGAACTAACTGCCGCCCTGGAGGCTGCCTGACGCTTCAACGAGAGGAGATCTATGACCGGCGACGTCGTCCTCACCAGCCGCATCCCGGAGATGTGCGCGAACGCCGAGAAGCGCGGGCACCTGGTCGTCGACAAGACGGTCCACGACGTCGAGGCCGCGGCGAAAGCGCGCCTGTACGCCTACCCGGCGGTCGACACCTCGGCACTGGTCAACTCCGGCGAGGCGGAGGCGGACGGCTTCGAAGGCTCTGTCGGCTTCGGCACCGACCACAACCGCTTCGTCGAGTTCGGCACCGGAGAGCGCGGTGGCGCCAGCGACTTCGCCGGCAAGCCCGACGACATCACCTACTCCCCGAACTGGAAAGGGATGGCGGCCCAGCCGTACCTGATCCCGTCGATTGAGGAGGCGCGGGCGCCGTTCGAGATGGCGGTCGGGGGGTTGTACTCGTGACGAAGGCTGAGCGGAAGGCACTGACGGACTACATCCGCTTGCTCGCAGACGAGATGCGTCTACGCGACTGGACGGTGAAGCTGGGCGACGAAGCCGCCGAAGCAGGCGACAGCGCCAGCGTACGCATCGTGTACGGCAGGAAGTTGGCGACCGTTTACGTACCAGACAGCATTGCCGCCGAGCCGCCTGAGGAAGTGCGGCACGCGCTCATCCACGAGCTGATCCACGTGCACTTCGAGCCAGCCGCCAACGCCGTGCTAAACGACCTCCAGACGCTCGTCGGCCGCCCAGCCGACACCGTGTTTTGGGAGGGCTTCAAGCGCAGCTACGAGTACGGAACCGACGGGCTCGCCGACGCGATCTCGCACCACTTCCCGTTGATCGAGTGGCCTCCGTGAGCGCCGCCGAGATCCCGCGACTCGACCCCGACGTGCTCTACGAGCTTTGCCCCAACTGCGAGGACTCCGGAGGCGGCTGCCTCACCTGCTTCGACGAGGGTCTCGTGCCGCACGCCTGCGAGGCGGGCTGATGCCGGTCCCGGCCGAAGACCCGATCCGCGTCGCTCTCTCCGAACGGCTGAGCGGGGACGGGGAACTGGGCGATCTGGCGACCGGCGTCTTCCACCTGCGGGCGCCAGCGGATGCCGTCTTCCCCTACGTCGTGTTCAACGAGCAGTCGGGCCTGCCCGTCCGGTCCTTCGGCGACGCCTCGAAGAACCAGCTCTGGCTGGTCAAGGGCCTCTGCCGCGGCGGCGACCAGGGCGAAGCGGAGGCGATCGACGCCCGCTGCGAGCAGCTGCTCGACAAGGCCCGCTTCGAGATCGAGGGCCACCTGCTAATCGGAATTCGGCGCGAGACCGACGTTCCGTACCCCGAGGACGATTCGGGCGAGACGATCTTCCACAAGGGCGCGCTCTACCGCGTGCAGACGCTGCCCGAATGAGCCGCCTGACCGAGATCCGCGAGGCGATCACCTCCGCGCTCGCCGACCTCGATGCCGAGGTAACGGTGCTGCCGGCCGGCGGCAAGGTCGAGGAGGGCATTGAGCGCTTCACCGTCCGGGTGACGGTCGGCGAGCCGTCACCCGAGACTGAGGCCAAGCTCGACGACCTGCTCAGCAAGGAGCCGGGCTCGGTTCAGGCACTGCTCAAGGTCGACCCCGAACTCGGCGGCGCCGTTGGCGCCCAGCACGTGATCTCCCACACCGGCTGGCGCCTGTTCCCGCGCCCCGATCAGCCGCCGGAGCTCGGCAGCGAGATCACGGTCGAGGCCTACCTCTAACCGCCTTCACCAATCGCCCGTCACTGCCGGGCTCCACCCCCTGAAAGGGGACCAGATGAAGACGTTCCGCGTCAGTGGTCCGTTCGAGTTCCGCGGCAACGCGCCCGGCAGCACGTTCGAGGCCGACCCCAAAGAGACCCAGATCGTCCGCGCTGTGACGCGTGGCGCGATCACTGAGGAGAAGGCCAAGGCCGCCTCCAAAGACGACAAGTCCGGTTCCGCCGGCACCAAGGAGGCGTAGCAGATGGCACGAGTAATGATCGACGCCACGATCATCATCAACGGCACCAACGTGTCGAACCAGGGCAACAAAGTTATGGTCGAAGAAACGACCGCGGAAAACGACGGCACCGGCTTCCAGTCGAAATTCGAGCAGACCGAGCCGGGTCTCGAGAGTGCCGCGATCCCGATGACGCTGTTCAACTCCTACGGGCCCGGCAGCATCAACTCGCTGATCCGAGGCATCAAGGCCTCGGGCGAACCGGCGATCGTCGTCGTCACCCCAAAGGACGAGGTGGTGAGTCCCACCAACCCTGCGTTCGTCCTCAAGGAAGGCAAGCCGTTCGGCTACAACCCGGTCGACGGCTCGGCGCCGGGCAGCCTCATCACCACCGACGTGACGTTCAAAAACGTCGGTCAGGAAGGGATCGTCGAAATGACGAAACCCGAAGAAGTCGCCGCCGCCGAAGCCGAAGCGGCCTAGCTACCTCCGCGGCCCTCGGCACTCGCCGGGGGCCGCTTCTGCGTGATCACAACCTACGGAAGGAACCAGCACCACATGACGACGCAAGAGACTTCGACGGCGCCCGCGGCCGAGACCGACAACGTCTTCCTCACCGCCGAGCAGTTGCGTGATCGCTCGCGGTTCAAGTTCGACGAGCGCAAGCTCGAGATCCCTGAGCTTGACGGCAAGGTTGGGCTGCGCGGTCTCAGCGTCTCCCAGCGCGAAACGCTGACGAAGGACATGCCCGACGACCCGTCCGATTGGACTCGGAAACACACGGCGGCCTCGCTCAGGGCTTACGTCTGCAACCCCGAGATGACCGCCGGTGAATGGGCTGAGACGATCGCGCCCTGGCCTGCTGCGGCGCTCGACCGGATCAACCAGGAGATCTTCGAGATCATCAACGTCAGCAAAAAGGAGGAAGCCAGCGCCGGCAAGGAGTTTCGTTCTTCGGACGACTGATCTCGCGTTCAAATTCGAACTAGCCGAGCTGCTGCACAAAACGGTCGGCGAGATCGAAGCGATGGAGTCGCGCGAGTTCGAGTACTGGAAGCTCTGGAGCTGGGCGAAAGATCGCGACCGTAAGAACCGGGGCTAGTCCGCGGCGAAGACCGACGCGGCAATTAGCGCGATGGAGGTCGGCACCGCACCCAGCGAGGTGTACAAGCCGGCCTCCACCAGAGCTGGCGATTCGTTACCGAAGAAAGCGACGATCAGGCCGGCGGGGATCAGCATCGAGACGGTCCAGCCGAGGTTCGCCAGCGCTTTCGGCGAGACCCTGATCCGGTGCCCGAGCAGCGCGCCGAGAGCTGCGGCGACCGCGGCTACCAGCCCCGCGCCGATCGCGACGGCGAGGACGAACGGCGCCAGCACGATTGCCGCCAGCACCCCGCCGATGCCCGGAGCAACACCCACACCGCCACGCGTTGAGACGAATGCCCTCATGTCGTGATTCTACACCGATTCCTGACCCTGACGAGCCTTCGAGGAGGTGACCACACGTGATCCCGATTGCAGAACTCCGCGCTCGCGTGGCCGTCACCGGAGTGCCGAAGGGCAACCGGGAACTCATGAAGCTGTACGGCACTCTGAAAATGGTGTCGGGCGACGAAGCGACGGCGAAGATCGGGACCGAGGTCGACGAGTCCGGCTTCATGGACTTCGCGGCCCACATGATCGACGTGAAGAACCAGGAAGCCACGGCGGGGCTCAAGGCCAACGTCGACCCCACCGGCTTTGAGGAGTTCAAGGCGTTGATGACCGACGCCAAGCTCTCGGCCGCCAAGCCGATCGTGCAGGAGGCGAAGCTGAAGTACGAACGCGGCGCGTTCTCCAGCCTGCGCCGCGAAATCTTCCTCACGAAGGAGGCGATGGGCGGACTCGGCGGGGACGGGAATCTCGGCTCGGCGCTCGGCGGGGCGCTGATGCCCTTCGGGAAAATCGGCACGCTCGCGGCTGCCGCCAGCGGGCCGGTGCTGGACCTCGCCGGCGGCCTGACCGCTGTCGGTGGCTCGGCGGTCGGCGCTGCGGAGGGCCTCGGCGCGGTCGGCATCGCAGCCGGCGGCGTCGCGGCGGTGGGGATCGGCGGGATCGTCGCCGTCGCGATCCCTGCAGTGACGTCGCTGAAAGCCCTGACCGAAGCCCAGAAAGGCTACGTCGCGGCGGTCGAAACCTACGGCGTCCAGTCGACGCAGGCCGAAACCGCGGCGAAGAAACTCCAGGCGGCCGAGCGCATGAGCGGCAAAGAAGCCGTCGGCCTGGTCCGCAACCTCGACTCGGTCAAAGAACGCTGGTCGAACCTGACCAAACCCGGCCGGGAAGCGTTCCTCGGCGGCCTCAGCGACGCCCTCGACCGCGTCGACAAGAAGCTGCCGCTGCTCGCCAACTCGGCGAACCGGTCCTCGCAGGTGGCGCGGAAGGGCTTCGATTCCTTCCTCACCCAGGTGACGGGCCCGGACTTCGACCGCTTCGTCAAGACGATGACGAACACCGAGGAAAACATCATCCCCCAGCTCAGCCACGCCACCGGCGACTGGGGGCAGATCCTCGAGCGGGTGGCGACCGACGCGGCGCCGAGCCTCGAACGGGTCGTCGGGATCTTCAGCCACTGGTCCAACGAAGTGCTGGCTTCGACGGGCAACTCGCACAAGCTCGAGGGCGAGATCTCCCACCTGACCACCGACTTCATGGACTGGGTCCATCTGCTTGGCGCCTCCGGCTCGCTCCTCCAGGACATCTTCAGCGCGGGTGAAGGTAGCGGCAACGAACTCGTCGTCGACACCACCCACCAGTTCGAACAGTGGGGCGAATGGATCGACAGCCACGGCCCCCAGGTCGAAGCCTTCTTCACCCAGACGAAGGAAGGCGTCGAGGTGCTGGCATCAATCCTCGGCCACGTCGGCCAGGACTGGTTCGTGATGTCGAAAGCGATGGAGCCGGTCGAGACCGCGGCGCTCAAAATCCTCGACGAGTTCGCGAAGATCCACATCGGCGGCCAGTCAATGCTGACCTACCTGCTGGGTGGATTCGCGCTGCTGAAGGTCGCCATCGCCGCCCTCAAGATCAGGGATCTGGTCGAGGGCATGGGGTGGCTCAAAGCCATGACGGCGTCGACCACCGTCGAGACCGACGCGCAGGCCGCCTCTCTCGGTGCTCAGGCCGCCGGCGCCGAGGCTGCCGCGGCGGCAAACGCCGACCTCGCAGCCTCCAACGAGGCGGTAGCGGCCTCCCAGCTCAGCATGCTCGACGCCGCGCCGGTTGCCGCAGCCGAGAAGGCCGGGCAGCTCAGCATGTTCCCGATGGGCAGCGGGGTCGTGCAGACCGCCGAGAAGGTCCCGGTAACGCCGGTGGTCACCGGGGCCGAGACGGCCGCCGCCGGTGGTCTCGGTGCGTCTGCGGCGAAGATGGGCAAGACGCTCGGCAAAGGGATCGCGG
>CATOGU010000044.1:0-14828 GCA_951799445.1 Pseudisothecium myosuroides | reverse complement strand
CCACCGCCGTCCACGCCAGCCAGCCGCAGACCACCGGGTCGGCGATCCGGTAGCGGCCGCCGCCGTCCGGCCGCAGCCGCGCTACCGCGGCGCGCAGCTCGTCCTCCCCGGGCGCCGTGCCGGGCAGATCCAGGCCCACGCGATAGGCCGCGATGCTCTTGGCGCCGACTGCTCCGGCGGCGTACGCCGAGGCGAGCGCCCCGCGGACCGCGTCACCGAAGGACGCGGGTGAGGCGCCCGACGCCAGCACCCGCTCGGCGACCGCCTCCAGCCGGACGACCTCGTGGGCGGTCCCCGCCGACGATGCCGGCCAGCTCGTCCGGGGTGGTGAGCGGGGTGGCGGCGGACCGAGGGCGAACGCCGCGTCCAGCCCGGTGTCGACGCACACCTCGCTGACCCCTGAGGCCACCATCAGCCGCCGGTTGACCTCCGCCGCCCCGAGCTCGCTGCGCCGCTGCAGGTAGTCCTCCGGCGAGGAGTGCGCGGGCAGGTCGAGGACCGGAGCGCACCAGCGGCGCACCGCCAGGCCGAGCATCGAGTCGAACAGCGTCGTGGCCCACGGCGAGGGGCCGGTCGCCTCGTTGAGCAGCGCCTCGAAGCCGGCCCGGTCGAGGTCGACGGCCACCAGGCCGTGGCAGTGGTGGTCCAGCAGCGGCCCGAGGTCGCGCGTCGTCATGCGGGTGAGTCTCCCCCAGGGCCGGGGAGCCGCGTCGGGGCCGCGGGCCGCCGGTTAGGGTCCGGAGGTGGCCGGATCTGGAGTGCGGGTGACGACGGTGGCGACCGGGGTGGCCCGGATCATGTGGAGCCCGGCGGACACGGCGGACACGGTGCACGTCGAGGTCGAGCGGGCGCTGGCCGACCACGGCCGGGTGGAGGCGTGGGTCGACCCGGACGACCCGGCGGGCGCAGCGCGTGGCCACCTGGTCGGGGCTTCGTCGTGAGGGCGTGATGCGCGGCGTGCCCCTCGACGACGACGGCCCGCCGACCGGGTCGTCTACGCCCGGATCGCCGGTGACCGCCCCAGCCACGAGCCGGAGGGCTTCCGGGCGCTGCTCAACTCCTTCCTGCCCCGCAAGCGCGCAATCGCCCAGGTGCTGGTGCGCGACGAGACGGCCGGTGCCGACCCCCGGGTGCTGCTGTGCCGGCTCACCTACAAGCAGGACTGGGACCTGCCCGGTGGGGTGGTCGAGGTGGGCGAGTCGCCCCAGCTCGCGGCGACGCGCGAGGTCCAGGAGGAGCTGGCCCTCGACCTCCCGGCCGACCGGCTGCTCCTGACCGACTGGCTGCCCCCGTGGAGCGGCTGGGACGACGCGCTGTGCCTGGTCTTCGACGGCGGCGCGCACCACCCGTCGATCCTGGACCGCGTCGTGCGCCAGGAGCGGGAGATCCGCGACGTCGCGTTCTGCACCCCGGCGGAGGCACGGGAGCGGTGCGCGGACTTCACCGCCCGCCGCGTCGCGGCGGCGCTGGCCGCCGTGTCCGACCGGGCCGGCGCCCCGGCGTACACCGAGTCCGGTCACCGGCCGGGCGCCTAGTCGGTCACGAGCGCCCCTGGTCAGGGCACGACGACGCGGCCGCGATTGGTGCGCTGGGTGGGCGTTGCGTCGACGGGGTCGCCGGGCTGGGAGTCGTAGACGACCTCGCCGGTCGCGGCGTCGGTGATCTGGACCCGGAGCAGGTCGGGCCGGGGTCGTCCGTCGACGGCGTCGAGCGTGAGCAGGTAGCCCTCCTGGCCGCCCAGCGTGCCCGCCGCGGTGAGCATCAGCTCGTGCTGGGCCACTGTCGCCTGCGTGGTGCTGCCGGCGAAGGCGATCCGGCCGGGCTCGAACACCACGGCGACCGGTCCGCCCGCGGCGCCCTCGGCGTCGGTGGACACCGAGAAGTCGAAGCTGGTGCGACCGCGCGCGTCCGGACGGGCGGTGGCCGCGCCGACCGGGGCTCCGGAACCGCCCCCGCCCGTAGCCCAGCAGCACCGTGCCGGCGTCGCTCACCGTCACCCGGACCGTCGCCGTGCCGGTCGACCCGTGGCTGTCGGTGACAGCGACGACCAGGGTGAAGACGCCGCTGCGGGCATAGCGGTGGTCGAGGGTGAAGGTCCCTCCGGACACGACCAGCGGCTCGGGGCCGTCCCCGTCGCCGTAGTCGACGGTCGCGGTCGCCGGGTCGTCCGGCGGGTCGTCGGGGTCGGTGTAGGTCCCCTGCCGGGTGAGCTCGGAGCCGAGCGGGACCGTGACGGCCGCGCCCGCGTCGACCTGCGGCGGCGCGCTGGCGGCGCCGTCGGCGACCACCGTGGCGCCGAGCACCGCCGGGGCCGACGCGAGCCGGCCGTCCGAGGCCGTCACGGTGACGAGGATCTCGTCGCCCGGGTCGCCGTGGCCCGGCACGCCCAGGTCGAGGGTGTCGCCGGCCGCCGTCGTGGGCCCGGTGTCCTGGACGACGGTGCCGTCCACGGTCCACACGAACTCCGGGTCAGCGCGTCTCCGTCGGGGTCCGAGGAGGTCGTGCTCGCGGTCAGGAGTGCGTCGGTGCCGGGGGGGGGTGACGGTGCTGAGGCGGGCACCGACGTACGGCGCCTGGTCGACCGAGGCGGTGAGCGTGAAGTCGTGGCTCGTGCACAGACCACCGTCGTCGCAGACAGCCAGGACGCCCGTGTTGACGCCGGCGTGGGTGGCCACCGTGTCGACGACGACCTGGTCGCCGCGGACCTGCATCCCGACCGGGCCGTCGCCGAGGTCCAGCGTGGCCGTCCAGCGCCGCGAGTCGGGGTCGGTGATCGTGACGGTGCGCGCCAGCCGGCCGCCCAGGGGCAGCGTCGCCGCGGGTCCGGGGTCGAACGCCGGAGCGACGGCCGAGACCAGGTTGAAGCGCCCGCGGTTGGTCGAGACGCCGACGTTGCCGGCGCGGTCGACCGCCTCCGCGATCCAGCGCACGCTGTCGGCCGCCGGCAGGCTCACCGTCGCGGACCAGCCGGCACCGGAGCGGGTCAGCGAGCCGTCCGCGGAGTCGAGCACGGTCCACGGCCCGGCCGCCGCCGTCTGGTAGAGGATCACCGCCCGGCGTACGGCGCCGCTGTCGTCGCGCGCCTGGAACGTGAAGGTGACCTGGTCGCCGTCCCGCTCCGCGGTGGGCAGGGTGATCGTCGGCCGGGTGTGGTCGCTGCTCGCGCTGTAGAACACCTGCCCGCCGGTGTGGGAGAACAGGTCGTGTGCTGCCCTCGGACCGGCCGGTCACGGGGTCGGTGTCCAGGTCGACGTGGGCGGGCAGCACCACCAGGTCCTGCCGGATCCCCCGCGCGGTGGCGTAGCTGGTGACGTTGGTGAAGCTCGACGGGAACGAGGACGAGGCGTACTGCTCGGGGTCGTCGGACGGCCCGTCCACCGGGTCGGCGGCGGCCACGCCGGGCGTGTCGCCCGGCTGGCTGGTGAGTGAGGTGATCAGCGCGTCGTGGGCGGTCTGGCCGGGAACGCCGACGGGCGTGGTCGTCCGGGGCAGGATCGGGGCGGTTCGGGTCGACCTGCGGGTCCTGGCCGTCAGCCACCGTGTAGGTCTCGGCGTCGTCACCCGTCCCGGTCGTGGCCTGGCTGAAGGTCGGGTCGACGCTGAAGGAGGAGGAGACCAGCCCGGTGGCCGGGTCGGTGGTCGTCACCGGCACCGGCGGGGCCGGGTCGGCGACGGGGTGGGCGAACCGGTACATCGGGAGGCCGTAGTAGGTGGCCTCCATCAGGACCTTCTCGTCGTAGTTGGAGTAGAGCCCCAACCCGCCGTAGTAGGCCTGCTTGGCGTACATCAGCGCCTCACCCGAGGTCGCGGTGCCATTGAGCTGGCCGGCGTAGAGGGCCAGCAGCCGCTCGGTCAGCCCCACCGCGGTGCCGTCGGCGTAGCCGTAGCCGGTGTTGGCGACGTAGATCGCCTTGCCGCCCATCCGCTCGACCCAGTCGTCGGCGCCCCCGTCGGTGCCGTTGCCGATGCTGGTGTCGGGCAGGTTCTGGCCGGGCGTGGCAGCCCAGGGTGAACACCAGGCGCCCGGTGAGCCGGTCGAAGTCGTAGTCGCCGGTCGTGACCGTGTCGTCGTCGGTGCCGTCGGCGTCGTCGTCGCCGGGCTTGAGCCGGGTCGGGTCCATGTGTGCGTTGACCGCGATGACGTCCGCGTCTCCGCGCCGGTCGCGGTCGGGAACAGCGCGTCGAGCAGGTCGGCCTTGGTCCAGGTGTCGCCGGTCAGGTGCGCCGTGGCCAGACCGCGGTCGCCGAGTGCCTGGTCGATGCGCTGGGTGCCGTCGGCCCACGCGCCGTACCCCGCGGTCAGCGCGGTCGTCGGGTCGAGCGTGCCCTGCACCGACGGCGCGTCGTACTGCGTCAGCGCCGCCTCGATCTGGGCCGGGGTCTCGACCAGCCGGCCGACGGCGACGTCGGGGACGTAGAGGTAGCGGTCCAGCCACGGGATCGGGTCGTAGTCGCCGTAGGGGTCGTCGGTGAGCAGGTCGTGGGCGTACGCCGCGGCGGACAGCGGCGTCGCGCACGGGTCGGTGTCGCCGACCTCCACCGTCGGACATGCCCCCCCGGCGCCGGCAGGCTGGTGCGGCGCAGGTCGCCCTCGAAGGTGGCCTCGTTCTCCCGCTGCACCGTGTCGGGCACCCGGGCGAACGGCAGCATGTCGTCGTTGCCGACCAGGGTGATGGAGGTGAGGTCGCTGCGCGCCCGGGACCCAGCGGGCGCGACGGCGTCGATGATCGCCTTGATCGCGCTCACGACCTGGTTGGCGTCGTCGACCGAGCACGGGTCGGCGTCGGCGGTCCGCCGGGCCACGACGTAGTCGCGGTAGGCGTCCAGGTCGACGACCGCGCCGGCCACGTGGGGCGCGGAGGCGGCGAAGGAGTCCAGCTGGTCGGCCATCGCCGAGCCGGACGCGCCGTAGGTCTGCGCGAACCGGGTGCGGGTCGACCAGGAACAGCGACTGCGTCCCCGCCGGGACGTCGCCCGGTCCGGGGTCGGCCAGGGTCGCCGGGTCGGGGTAGCTGACCGTCGTGGACGCCGGACAGACCTGCTGTGGGGTCGCCGGTACGACGGTGTAGCGCAGGTTGTAGGGGCTGGTCGACGCGGCCGACCCCGTGACCTTCACCAGGTAGGACCCCTCCGCCGTGGAGTCCGCGCTCACCGTCTCGGCCGCGTCGCCCGGATGGGTCGAGGTGTCGACGGTCCGGAAGCCGTCGGGGGCGACGTCGCTCTCGCCCGCTGCGTCCGCCGCCGTGTCGCTGCCCGCGGTGGCCGGCGTGTCGTCGTCGAGGGGGGCGCTGCCGGGGGCGGGCCCGGTGGGCGTGCCGCCGACGGGTGCCGGTGCCTGGTCGTCGAGCTGGAACAGCCCCAGGTCGGTGTCGACGTCGACCGGGTCGAGGGAGACGATCACCCGGTCGCCCTCCGGCGGCTTGGGGATCCGGTAGTAGTCGACGTCGGGCCGGCCGTCCGGCCCGGTCAGGCTCACCCCGTTCGCGTGTTGTAGCCGACGTGCCCGAAGTAGAGCGTGTCGGGCTGGATGGCCGGCGCGTCGTCGGGGGTGTCACCGCCCTCGCTGGCCGCCCCACCGTGCAGGTTGACCCCCGCCGATCTCGGTGCCGACGTCCTCGGCGCCGTCGACGGCGGCGGCGGTGCCCGTGTCGCTCGGGTGGTTGACCGGTTGCGCCTCCAGCCCGACGCGCAGGCTCGTCGGCCCGCCGTTCATCGCCAGCCCCAGGCCCACCGAGACGGCCAGGCTGGTGCCCGAGGGCAGGTCGCCGAGCGGCAGGCGGGCGTGGTCGCCCCCGTCGAGGGGGAAGCTGCGGGTGGTCGCACCGTCCGGCCCGGTCTCGGTCACGTCGACCGAGGTGCCCATGGAGGTGACCGGCAGCGAGACGTCGAGGACGACGTCGGCGAACCCGCCGCCGAACCCGTCGTCGAGGCCGGCGGTGAACTCCGCGCGCTGGCTGCGGCCCTGGTCCTCCTCGGGACTCAGGTGGCCCGCGGCCGCCTTGTCGCCGGCGAGGTCCACCCCGCTCAGCGGAAGGTCCTCGTAGGGGTAGTAGTCGGGGTCGACGAGGGCCATCAGCAGGTCGCCGACAGTCACCGAGTCGGGGAGACCGGGCACCAGGTCGTCCATCGTGGCGCCCGGCCGGAGCACGCCGGCCGCAGCGGCATCGGCCAGGGTCGCCGGGAGGCCGCAGTCGAAGCGGTCGTCCTCGCCGCAGGTGGTGACGGCCGCGAGGGCCGCCGGGCTGAGGTCGGCCAGGCGCGTGCTGCCGAACGCGGTCTTGTCGAGGTGGAGCGTGTCGACGGGCATGCCGGCCAGGGCCGTCGTGCTCGGGTCGACCTCGTCGAGCGGGATGTCCGCGAGCCCGGTGCGGGACAGGTCGACCCCGCCGGCGTCGAGGGTCACGACCTCGGCGTCCTCGTCGAGGGTGAGCCCGTTGCGCAGGGTCGGGCAGGTGAACCCCTGCACCTGGACGGCGGCGCACCAGGCCTGCAGGTCGGCGGCCTGGTCGCCCGGCGTCGCGGGCCTCGCGTGGTGCTGCGCCGGCGCGGTCGTCGCGGCCGCACCGAGCGGCAGGTCGGCCAGCCGGGTCGCGCCCAGGACGACGCTGGCCAGCGAGATGCGTCCGAGCACCGAGCCGTCGAGGTCGATGTCGTCCCAGCCCAGCGCGGCGATCGCCTGCGCCTGCGGGTCGTCGGGGTGGGCGGTGACGTAGTCGACGACGTCGCCGATGGTCACGTCCTGCAACGGCTGGTCCTCCAGCCCGGTCCCGGCGAGCAGGGCCGGCCATCCGCCCGGTGTGAGCAACGGGTAGCTCGAGAGGGGCCCGCTGTGCGAGAACGGACCGGAGTGGGAGAACGGGCCACTGTCGGAGAACGGACCCGAGTGCGAGAACGGGCCGCTGTGCGAGAACGGACCCGAGTGCGAGAACGGGCCACTGTGCGAGAACGGACCCGAGTGCGAGAAGGGCGCCGAGGTGAGCCCGTCCCCCGGTGGACGGCAGCTGGGTGCCGTCGATGTCGGCGATGGCGATGCCACCGAGCTTGTCGGGCACGGTGCCCTGGTCGCCCGGGCGCCCGGTGTAGCGGACCTGGTAGGGGAAGCGGTCCTTCTGGTAGCCCAGGACGTCCGTGGTCTCGTTGTCCTCACCGCGAGGCGCGGCGGCGGCGGGTGGCGACGACCCAGGAGGTGTCCAGCGCCGACATCGGCACCGGCCCGGCCACCATGGTGCCGACCTGGGTGGTCGTGCCGGTGTCGAGCACCCGGACGTAGGCGGACGCGCTGTTCTCGTCGACGTCCCGGAGGAACGAGACGGCGTTGCCGCTGGCCGACATCTCGGGGTCGCGACCAGCCAGCGACGTCGTGGTCGAGCAGTCGCCGGGTGCGACGCAGCTGGCGACCTGGACGTGGAAGGGGTCGTCCGACCCGGCGCGGGTGTCGGCCACGACCCGAGAGCCGTCGGCGGAGACCCGCAGGTGTGTCGCAGCGTAGGAGCTGGGGGAAGTAGGACAGGAACCTCGCCACCCGTTGCGGGCCCAGCTCCGCGCCGTACACGAACGTGCGCCCACCACCGGGGATGGAGGCCGACTGCCCGTCGTCACCGCCGATGTCCTGCGCCGACGAGGTGAAGTAGACGGTCCCACCGTCGGCACTGATCCGGGGGTCGGTCGGGTCACCGCTGGCGTCGACATCGGTCGGCGGCCCGCCCTCGCCGTAGACGGGGTAGCTGACCAGGGTCTGCTGACGGTCGGCGGGATCGAGTCCACCGTTCGGGGTGCGCTGGTCCATCCTCCCGTCACCGTCGGCGTCGCGGTCCACCCGGTAGACGTCGAGCGAGGTGATCTCGGAGTCGGGGTAGCCCGACGTCGCCGAGAAGGCCAGGTAGCGGCCGTTCGCGCTGAGGGTCGGCGTGGCGGGGTCGGAGTACTCGGTGGCCGAACGCATCGGTCAGCAGCTCCTGGGTGGTGGTGCCGGTGCGCAGGTCATGGACGAACAGACCGCCGTTCGGCGCCGGATCGGCCGGGTCGAGATCGGCGCCGGACACGAAGGCGACGTACCGCCCGTCGGCGCTGATCGCGGGCTGGGTGCTGTCACCGGCGGCCTCCTCGCCGTCCGAGGTGACGCTGACCCGGGTGACGCGACCGGTCGCCCCGGTCGGTCACGAAGACGTCGGAGGAGTCGTTGTCGTCGTCGGGGACCAGGTCCGTCGCGCGAGAGGCGAACACCACGTAGCGCCCGTCGGGGGTCATCGCCGGGCTGTCGCTGGGCCCGTTGCCGGTGCGCCCCTCGTCGTCGACGCTGATGATCTGCACGCCGCCGCCCGCCGCGTCGGCCCGGGGGGTGGCCGAGACCGGCGCCAGGACCACCAATGCGGCAGCGATCAGGACACCCGGCACCATCGCGCGCAGGTCGACTCGCACTCGTATCCCCCCGAGTCCCCAGGCGCACCCCACGCCCATTCCACCGTAGCGACCGGCGTCGCCGGCGGACAATGACCCGTTGGGGCTACGGCCCGGCGGCCCCGACTACCGTCTCGGTGGGCGCGACGGTCGGCCGGGAAGGCAACCAGATGAGCGACGAGGCGACGGCGGACCTGACGCCCTTCGTCCCACGCCCTGCTGCTGACCAGGTCCGCGGACGCCCCGCGCCACTGGCGGGGCGAGGGGACCATGGCGCTCGTCGACATCGCGGGCTTCACCTCCCTGTCCGAGCAGCTGGCCCGACGCGGCCGGGTCGGCGCGGAGGACCTGGTGTCGACCCTGACCCGGATCTTCACCGTGCTGATGTCGGCGTCCGACGACGGCGGGGACGTCGTGAAGTTCGCCGGCGACGCGATGCTGCTCTGGTACGACGGGGTCGACCACGAGGCCCACGCCTGCCACGCGGCGCTGACCGCACAGCGGGCACTGGGCGTCGTGGGTGGCGTGCGGCTGGCCGGGGCTCGGGCCCGGCTGCGGATGTCGGTCGGCGTGCACACCGGCACCTTCCACTTCATGCTCAGCGGCCGCGAGACGGACAACCTCGTCGTCGCCGGACCGGACCTCAGCCGGGTGCTGCAGCTGCAGGACCTCGCCGGGGCCGGCCAGGTGCTGGTGAGTCCGGACGTGGCCGGGGCGCTGCCGGCCTCGTCGGTGGCACCTGGGCCTGGGGACGACGCCCGGGTCCTGCGCCGGCTCCCCCAGCTCGAGGGCGTCACCAGCAGCGCGTACGCCGGGCGCGCTGCCCGCACCGACCTGTGGCGTCACCTGCCAGCGCCGTTCCAGCGCCGGCCCGACCTGCTGGGCGCCGACTCCGACCACCGGCGCGCGGCCGTCGGCTTCGTCCAGGTCTCGGGACTGGACCGGCTGCTGGTCGATGACCCGTCCACCGCGGCGGCGATGGTCGACGCACTGAGCCGCACGGTGGACGACGCCTGTGGTCGCACCGGGGTCACGCTCCTGGACGTCGACGTCGCCAGGGACGGCTATCGCTACTTCCTCGGCGCCGGCGCGCCGGTGGCGGTCGAGGACTCCGAGGGTCGCCTCCTGCGGGCGCTGCTGGACATCTGCGCGACCGACTCCGCACTCGGTGTCCGGGCGGGCGCCAGCTCGGGCCAGGTCTTCGCCGGCCAGGTGGGCACGACGTCACGACGCACGTTCTCGGTGATGGGCGACACCACCAACCTGGCCGCACGGCTGACCGCGAGGGCGGCGCCGGGTCAGGTGCTGTCCTCGGACACCATGCTCCGCCGGTCGCAGACCGCGTTCACCGTCACCGGCCGGGCCGGGCTGACCGTCAAGGGCAAGACCGAGCCCGTTGCGGTCGGTGTCGTCACCGGCGTCACCGGCCCCCGCGCACTGCGGCGGGGCTCGAGCCCACGTTCGTCGGCCGCGAGGACGAGCTGGACCTCGCGCAGCGGCTGGCGGTCCCGCGCAGCCGGTGGCCGGGGCGGCGTTCTCGAGGTCGTGGGCGAACCGGGGCTGGGGAAGACCCGGCTGGCCCGGGAGGCGGCCGAGCGCAGCGGGTTGCGGCAGGTCTGGGTGACGGCCGACCCGTACGCCGAGCAGGTGCCCTTCCGGGCCCTGTCACAGCTGCTGGCTCCCCTCCTCGGGATCGGGCCCGGCGACCACGAGGACGCCGCTGGGGCGCGTCTGAGCGAGACGGTGTCCCGGATCGCGCCCGCGCTGACCCGGTGGCTGCCTCTGCTGGCGCCGGCCGTGGGCGCGCGGACGCCCATCACGGCCGCGGTGTCCGAGCTCGACCCGCGGTTCCGCACGGCACGGTTCCACGACGCCGTGTCCGGCCTGCTGGCCGCCCTGCTGCCCGAGCCGGTGATCCTGGTCGTCGACGACGCGCAGTGGGTGGACCAGACCTCGGCCGAGGCCCTCGCCGCGTCGCTCGGCGCGGTGGGCACCCGACCGTGGGTGGTGGTGCTCACCCGGCGCGACCAGCCCGGCGGGCTGACCGGTCCCGACTCGCCGGACACCATCCGCGTCCCGCTGCCGGGTCTGTCACCGGCGGCGGCGCAGCGGCTGCTCTCGGAGGTGTCCGGCGGGGGGGCTGCGCGCCGCGCGCGCCCGCGAGCTGGTCGAGCGCGCGGGCGGCAACGCCTACTTCCTGCTCGAGCTCGCGACGTCCGCGGACGAGCAGCTGCCCGACACCGTCGAGAGGCTGATCGGTCTGCGCATCGACGACCTCGACGCGCGTGACCGCGACCTGCTCCGACACGCTGCCGCGCTCGGGAGCCGGTTCCCCCTCGCGCTCCTCACCGAGACCACCGGCGGGGAGCCGCTCGGGCACACCGTCCTGCTCCGTGGGCTGGACGCCTTCGTGTCCGTCGAGGACGACACGGTGGCCTTCCGCCGCGAGCTCCAGCGCGAGGTCGCCTACGGCCAGCTCACCTTCCGGCGTCGCCGCGAGGTGCACCGTGCTGCTGTCCGCGCCATCGAGGACCGCCCCGACCTCCCGGCAGCCGACCGGCTGCCGCTGCTGTCCTTCCACTCCTTCACCGCAGGGTTGTGGCCGCAGGCCTACGCCTTCTCCCGCAGTGCCGCGGAGCAGGCCCGCAGCGCGTTCGCCAACGATGAGGCTGCGACCCTTCGCCCGTCGTGCCCTGGAGGCCGGCCGCCGCAGCGGGGCTGCGGCCGAGGAGCTCGGTCGGATGCACGTCGGTCTGGGCGACGTCCTGACCCTGACCGGGGACCACGCGGGCGCGGTGCACGCCCTCCGCGCGGCCCGGCGCACGTTGTCGGACCCCCAGGAGGTGGCCGAGGTGGTCTACCGGATCGGCATGGTGCAGCGCGAGAGCGGTCACCTCGACGCCGCCCTGGCCTCGGCCCGTCGAACCTCCCGGCTGGCCGAAGCCCTGCCCCACCCGCAGGGCGCACAGCTCTCGATCGAGGCGGACCTGCTGCGGGCCGGCGTCCGGTTCTGGCAGGGACGCTGCGGCTCCTGCCAGGCGTTGACCCTCACGACGGCCGCTCGCGCCGAGGCGCTGCCCGACGGTGTCGACCGCACCCGGCTGCTGGCCCGCGCCCTGGCCCTGCACGACACCGCCGCCATCGAGCTCGAGGGCCGGGCCGGGGAGCACGGCGAGCTCCCGCTCACGATGTTCGCCCGGATCGGCGACCTCTACAACGAGGGCCGGTTCGCCGTCAACGTCGCCGTGGGTGAGTACTACGAGGGCCGGTGGGACCGCGCGGTCGCGCTCTACCGCCGCTCGCTGGACCTCGCCGAGCGGATCGGCGACGTGTTCAGCGTCGCGGTGGCCAAGATGAACATCGGGGAGGTGCTGTCCCTGCAGGGTCGTGACGCCGAGGCCACCGAGCTGCTGACCGCAAGCGTCTCGGAGCTGGTGGTGCTCGACACGGCACTGGCGGCTGCCCACGCCGCGCTCTACCTCAGCGTCGCGCACCGGCTGGCCGGCGACCTGCCGGCCGCCCGACGGCGCCTGGACCAGTCCGCGTCCCTGTTCGCCGAGGCGGGCCGCGACCGGGGCTTCAGCCTCGACGACCACGCGTCCCGCGGGATCGAGCTGCTGGTCGCCGAGGGAAGGTACGCCGAGGCCGAGGCCGCCGCGAGCTCGCTGGTCGAGCGCTCGGACCCCGCCGCCCCCCTGCACCGGGCCCGAGCCCTGCGCACCCGGGCCCTGGCCCGACACGAGCTGGGTGACCCGACCGCGGCCCGGGCCGACCTCGTCGTCGGCCTCGAGATCGCCCGTGGCCTCCCCCTCGGCTACGACGCGGCCCTCGGGCTGCTGGTCTGGCCGGGTGGACCGGCGATCCCGGGGCGCAGGACGAGGCCGTCGGGATCCTGACCCGGCTGGGCGCCGAGGCACTCGTCCGACCCGCCTGACCCCCACGGGCCGCGGCGCGCCATGGCCCCTTCGGCTCATGTGAGCCGCGCCCCGGCGCTCCAGCATGGGAGGGCCGCACCCGCGGCCACCACCTCGGAGAGGATCCCCATGAACGAGACGTTCCTGTTCTCCGTCATCGCCCGGACCAACCCGGCGATCTACGACGTCATCAACCAGGCCGGCCTGGTCGGCTCCGTCCGCAGCAGTGTCGGCGGCGAGCGATTGCGGTCGGAGCTCAACCCCCAGCCGCTGCCGCCCGTGGCCCCCGAGAGCATCGGCGCGCTCGTCGGCGTCGAGCTCGCCCGGCTGTCGTGGACGGCGGACAAGCTCGGCACGGAGCTCGCCCCGCGTCGCGGACTGGGAGGACAACCCGTGCGGCACCGTCCCGTTCCGGCAGCACCTGCCCTGGTGGGTTCCGGTGCCCGTGCCTGACCCGGACCCGGAGCCCTGGTGGCTGGCGGGGTACTACCTGGGCCTGGCCTCCGCGCTGGCCGTCGCCCACACCTCGGCCGGGTCGGCGTTCCTCGCCGACGCGCTCGACCAGGCCGTCGCTTCCCTCGGCGAGCTCGAGGCGGACCGGCGGGTCACGGGGTTCACCCAGGGCTGAGCTGCGGTGCCGCCGGCTCGGGCCGGCGTGCGGGCACGCTCAGGGTGCGGCGTTGACGCTGATCGCCTGGAGCACCGCCTTGACCTGGAACGGCGTCAGGCCGGGGTGCCGGGACCGGATCAGCGCCGCCATGCCGGCCACGTGCGGCGTGGCGAAGCTGTTGCCCGTGGCCTCGATGGTCCCGCCGCCGGTCCAGGCAACCTCCAGGTCGACGCCGCGCGCGGCGAACTCCACCGGCGGCTTGGGGTTGTAGGCCAGGCCGAGCGGGTCCGTGGTCTGCAGGCAGGCGACGGAGATGACCGAGGCGAACTGCGAGGGGTAGGTCGGCCCGGGCACGTTGTTGGCCGCGCAGACCAGGACGCTGCCGGCGAAGAAGGCCTCGTCGGCGACGTCGTGCAGCGGCGCGAACATGGCGTCGGCCTTGCTGGACAGGCTCATGTTCACCACGTCCATCCCCTGCGCGACCGCCCACTCGATCCCGGCGAGGAACATCGAGCCCTTGCCCTTCAGGTTGGACCCCAGCACCCCGCACGCTGTGGATCTCGACGTCGGGGGCGATCGACCGGATGATCGCCGCGCAGGCCGTGCCGTGGCCGACCAGGTCGTCGTGCCGGCCCTCGACGTACCGGGTGCCGGTCTCGCTGTCGGGGTCGAGCTCGACGGCGACGTAGCCCTGGACCGCGCCGACCGCCGGGTGGTCGGCGTCGACTCCCGAGTCGACGACCGCCACCTTGACGCCCCCGCCCGGTGGCGTCCCCGAACGCCCCAGCCCCGGGGGTCCTCGCCGGGCAGCGGCAGCGAGCGGACCAGGCCGACCGACTCGAAGGCCTCCGACCACGCCGGCAGACTCACCGCCGCTCCCCACCGGTGGCCGCGACGTAGGCCGCCACCGCGTCCGCGACGTCGCGGGCCAGTCGGGCGCCGGACCCGTCGGTGCCGGCGATCCTGGCGAGTGAGTCGACCAGCGCGGGGTCGAGGGCGGCGGTCGTGTCGGCGCGCCGGGCCTGGCGCACCACGGCCGCGACCTGGCTCGCGACCACCGTGAGCACCCCCAGCTCGGCGACCGTGCCGCGTTGACCGCCGAGGCGGCTCTCCCCGTCGGGACGCACCGGGTCGAGCACCTCGAGGACGCCGATGGTCTCCCCGTCGTCGTCGAGCATCGGCGCGGCCAGGATCGACTCGGGCACGTAGGAGGTCGACTCGGCCACGTCGCGCGCGAAGCGGCGGTCGGCCGCCACGTCACCCGTGGCGATCGGCTGTCCCGACAGGGCCACGAACCCGGCGATGCCCCGGCTCACGGGCAGCCGGACCCCCACGATCGCCTCCGCGCCGGCCCCGTCGGCAGCGACGAACTCCAGCGCGCCACCGTCGTCGGTGGCCAGGGCGCACGAGCACGCGGCGGCGCCGAAGAGTCGGCGCGTCGCGGCGCAGGCCGCCTCCAGCTGGGCGACCAGGTCGGGTGCCACGCTCATCGGTCTCCTCCGTGCTCCGAGGCGGCCCGGAGGCCGGCTCGCCGTAGGGCCAGGCCGGGGTCGGTGCGGCCCAGCCGGACGGCGGCGCCGTCCATCGCCGTCGACGGCGACCCGCTGGTGAGGGCCTCGAGGAGCGAGGCGCCGTCCACGCGCAGCAGTCGGCACGGCGTCGTCGCCGTGACCGTCGCCGTGCGGCCGGTGCCCTCGATGAGGCCGATCTCGCCGAAGTAGTCGCCGGCGGTCAGGTCGGGGATGGTCACCGTGGTCGCGGTGCGCCCCGGGCCGGCGGCCACCACGGCGAGGGTGCCGGACGCGACGACGTAGAACGCGTCGGCCGGGTCGCCCTCGCGGACCACGACGGTGCCCGCCGAGACGTCGACGTCCTCGGCCGCACCGGCCAGCTGGGTCAGCCCACCG
>CATOGU010000043.1:17500-20000 GCA_951799445.1 Pseudisothecium myosuroides | reverse complement strand
GTCACGCCTCCCGCCTCTCGTCACGCCTCCACCTTGTCACGCCGCGCCTCTTGTCACGCCTCCCGACCCTTGTCCCGACTCCCGACCCCTGTCACGCCTCCACCTTGTCACGCTCCGCCTCTTGTCACGACTCCCGACCCTTGTCCCGCTGCGCCTCTTGTCACGACTCCCGACCCTTGTCCCGCTGCGCCTCTTGTCACGCCTCCCGACCCTTGTCCCGCTGCGCCTCTTGTCACGCCTCCCGACCCTTGTCACGCTGCCCCTCTTGTCCCGACTCCCGACCCTTGTCACGCCACCACCTTGTCCCGCTGCGCCTCTTGTCCCGACTCCCGACCCTTGTCACCCCTCCACCTTGTCACGCTGTGCCTCTTGTCCCGACTCCCGACCCCTGTCACGCCTCCACCTTGTCACGCTGCGCCTCTTGTCCCGACTCCCGACCCCTGTCACGCCTCCACCTTGTCCCGACTCCCGACCCTTGTCACGCTGCGCCTCTTGTCACTACTCCCGACCCTTGTCACGCCTCCACCTTGTCACCCCTTTTTTTTTCACTTAGTCTTCGAATCCACACCCTCCCCATTTTTTTTCTCTCCATCATAAAAAATATCACTCCATCACTTAACTCCCTCCCCATTTTTTTTATCACAAGTGAATCCCAACTCCATCATAAAAAATATCACTCCATCACTTAACTCCCTCCCCATTTTTTTTATCACAAGTGAATCCCAACTCCATCATAAAAAATATCACTCCATCACTTAACTCCCTCCCCATTTTTTTTATCACAAGTGAATCCCAACTCCATCATAAAAAATATCACTCCATCACTTAACTCCCTCCCCATTTTTTTTATCACAAGTGAATCCCAACTCCATCATAAAAAATATCACTCCATCACTTAACTCCCTCCCCATTTTTTTTATCACAAGTGAATCCCAACTCCATCATAAAAAATATCACTCCATCACTTAACTCCCTCCCCATTTTTTTTATCACAAGTGAATCCCAACTCCATCATAAAAAATATCACTCCATCACTTAACTCCCTCCCCATTTTTTTTATCACAAGTGAATCCCAACTCCATCATAAAAAATATCACTCCATCACTTAACTCCCTCCCCATTTTTTTTATCACAAGTGAATCCCAACTCCATCATAAAAAATATCACTCCATCACTTAACTCCCTCCCCATTTTTTTTATCACAAGTGAATCCCAACTCCATCATAAAAAATATCACTCCATCACTTAACTCCCTCCCCATTTTTTTTATCACAAGTGAATCCCAACTCCATCATAAAAAATATCACTCCATCACTTAACTCCCTCCCCATTTTTTTTATCACAAGTGAATCCCAACTCCATCATAAAAAATATCACTCCATCACTTAACTCCCTCCCCATTTTTTTTATCACAAGTGAATCCCAACTCCATCATAAAAAATATCACTCCATCACTTAACTCCCTCCCCATTTTTTTTATCACAAGTGAATCCCAACTCCATCATAAAAAATATCACTCCATCACTTAACTCCCTCCCCATTTTTTTTATCACAAGTGAATCCCAACTCCATCATAAAAAATATCACTCCATCACTTAACTCCCTCCCCATTTTTTTTATCACAAGTGAATCCCAACTCCATCATAAAAAATATCACTCCATCACTTAACTCCCTCCCCATTTTTTTTATCACAAGTGAATCCCAACTCCATCATAAAAAATATCACTCCATCACTTAACTCCCTCCCCATTTTTTTTATCACAAGTGAATCCCAACTCCATCATAAAAAATATCACTCCATCACTTAACTCCCTCCCCATTTTTTTTATCACAAGTGAATCCCAACTCCATCATAAAAAATATCACTCCATCACTTAACTCCCTCCCCATTTTTTTTATCACAAGTGAATCCCAACTCCATCATAAAAAATATCACTCCATCACTTAACTCCCTCCCCATTTTTTTTATCACAAGTGAATCCCAACTCCATCATAAAAAATATCACTCCATCACTTAACTCCCTCCCCATTTTTTTTATCACAAGTGAATCCCAACTCCATCATAAAAAATATCACTCCATCACTTAACTCCCTCCCCATTTTTTTTATCACAAGTGAATCCCAACTCCATCATAAAAAATATCACTCCATCACTTAACTCCCTCCCCATTTTTTTTATCACAAGTGAATCCCAACTCCATCATAAAAAATAAATCATAGATTTCAAAATTGAATTGTATCAAAAAGAAATCATAGATTTCAAAATTGAATTGTATCAAAAAGAAATCATAGATTTCAAAATTTCAAATGTATCAAATAGAAATCATAGATTTCTAAATTGAAATGTACAAAAATAAATCATGCATTTCAAAATTTATATGTATCAAAAATAAATCATAGATTTAAAGATTTGATTGTACCAAAAATAAATCATAGATTGAAAGATTTAAATGTACCAAAAATAAATCATAAGTTTAAAGATTTAAATGTACCAAAAAT
>CATOGU010000043.1:5000-7500 GCA_951799445.1 Pseudisothecium myosuroides | reverse complement strand
CACAAGTGAATCCCAACTCCATCATAAAAAATATCACTCCATCACTTAACTCCCTCCCCATTTTTTTTATCACAAGTGAATCCCAACTCCATCATAAAAAATATCACTCCATCACTTAACTCCCTCCCCATTTTTTTTATCACAAGTGAATCCCAACTCCATCATAAAAAATATCACTCCATCACTTAACTCCCTCCCCATTTTTTTTATCACAAGTGAATCCCAACTCCATCATAAAAAATATCACTCCATCACTTAACTCCCTCCCCATTTTTTTTATCACAAGTGAATCCCAACTCCATCATAAAAAATATCACTCCATCACTTAACTCCCTCCCCATTTTTTTTATCACAAGTGAATCCCAACTCCATCATAAAAAATATCACTCCATCACTTAACTCCCTCCCCATTTTTTTTATCACAAGTGAATCCCAACTCCATCATAAAAAATATCACTCCATCACTTAACTCCCTCCCCATTTTTTTTATCACAAGTGAATCCCAACTCCATCATAAAAAATATCACTCCATCACTTAACTCCCTCCCCATTTTTTTTATCACAAGTGAATCCCAACTCCATCATAAAAAATATCACTCCATCACTTAACTCCCTCCCCATTTTTTTTATCACAAGTGAATCCCAACTCCATCATAAAAAATATCACTCCATCACTTAACTCCCTCCCCATTTTTTTTATCACAAGTGAATCCCAACTCCATCATAAAAAATATCACTCCATCACTTAACTCCCTCCCCATTTTTTTTATCACAAGTGAATCCCAACTCCATCATAAAAAATATCACTCCATCACTTAACTCCCTCCCCATTTTTTTTATCACAAGTGAATCCCAACTCCATCATAAAAAATATCACTCCATCACTTAACTCCCTCCCCATTTTTTTTATCACAAGTGAATCCCAACTCCATCATAAAAAATATCACTCCATCACTTAACTCCCTCCCCATTTTTTTTATCACAAGTGAATCCCAACTCCATCATAAAAAATATCACTCCATCACTTAACTCCCTCCCCATTTTTTTTATCACAAGTGAATCCCAACTCCATCATAAAAAATATCACTCCATCACTTAACTCCCTCCCCATTTTTTTTATCACAAGTGAATCCCAACTCCATCATAAAAAATATCACTCCATCACTTAACTCCCTCCCCATTTTTTTTATCACAAGTGAATCCCAACTCCATCATAAAAAATATCACTCCATCACTTAACTCCCTCCCCATTTTTTTTATCACAAGTGAATCCCAACTCCATCATAAAAAATATCACTCCATCACTTAACTCCCTCCCCATTTTTTTTATCACAAGTGAATCCCAACTCCATCATAAAAAATAAATCATAGATTTCAAAATTGAATTGTATCAAAAAGAAATCATAGATTTCAAAATTGAATTGTATCAAAAAGAAATCATAGATTTCAAAATTGAATTGTATCAAAAAGAAATCATAGATTTCAAAATTTCAAATGTATCAAATAGAAATCATAGATTTCTAAATTGAAATGTACAAAAATAAATCATGCATTTCAAAATTTATATGTATCAAAAATAAATCATAGATTTAAAGATTTGATTGTACCAAAAATAAATCATAGATTGAAAGATTTAAATGTACCAAAAATAAATCATAAGTTTAAAGATTTAAATGTACCAAAAATAAATCATAAGTTTAAAGATTGAAATGTACCAAAAATAAATCATTAATTTCAGAATTTAAATGTACCAAAAATTAATCATAAGTTTAAAGATTGAAATGTACCAAAAATAAATCATTAATTTCAGAATTTAAATGTACCAAAAATAAATCATAGATTTCAGAATTTAAATGTACCAAATTTAAATCATAAATTTCAAAATTTAAAAGCCTAAACCGAAACCCTATACCCTAAACCGAAACCCTAAACCCTAAACCGAAACCCTAAACCCTAAACCCTAAACCCTACCAAATGTAAATCATAAATTATAAGATTTAAATGTACCAAATGTAAATCATAAATTATAAGATTTAAATGTACCAATAATAAATCATAATTTATGTGATTTAAATGTACCAATAATAAATCATAAATTATATGATTTAAATGTACCAATAATAAATTATTTATTTCAAGATTTAAATGTACCAATAATAAATCATAAATTGTATGATTTAAATGTACCAATAATAAATCATATATTTCAAGATTTAAATGTACCAATAATAAATCATAAATTATATGAACTAAATGTACTAATAATAAATAATATATTTCAAGATTTAAATGTACCAATAATAAATCATAAATTATATGAACTAAATGTACCAATAATAAATCATATATTTCAAGATTTAAATGTACCAATAATAAATCATAAATTATATGAACTAAATGTACCAATAATAAATCATATATTTCAAGATTTAAAAGTACCAAAATTAATTACTTGGTACTTTTCACTCTAACTCCAATTTTTTTCCAAATATACCTTATC
>CATOGU010000040.1:35000-37885 GCA_951799445.1 Pseudisothecium myosuroides | reverse complement strand
TGGTACATTTAAATCTTATAATTTATGATTTACATTTGGTACATTTAAATCTTATAATTTATGATTTACATTTGGTAGGGTTTAGGGTTTAGGGTTTAGGGTTTCGGTTTAGGGTTTAGGGTTTCGGTTTAGGGTATAGGGTTTCGGTTTAGGCTTTTAAATTTTGAAATTTATGATTTAAATTTGGTACATTTAAATTCTGAAATCTATGATTTATTTTTGGTACATTTAAATTCTGAAATTAATGATTTATTTTTGGTACATTTCAATCTTTAAACTTATGATTAATTTTTGGTACATTTAAATTCTGAAATTAATGATTTATTTTTGGTACATTTCAATCTTTAAACTTATGATTTATTTTTGGTACATTTAAATCTTTAAACTTATGATTTATTTTTGGTACATTTAAATCTTTCAATCTATGATTTATTTTTGGTACAATCAAATCTTTAAATCTATGATTTATTTTTGATACATATAAATTTTGAAATGCATGATTTATTTTTGTACATTTCAATTTAGAAATCTATGATTTCTATTTGATACATTTGAAATTTTGAAATCTATGATTTCTTTTTGATACAATTCAATTTTGAAATCTATGATTTCTTTTTGATACAATTCAATTTTGAAATCTATGATTTATTTTTTATGATGGAGTTGGGATTCACTTGTGATAAAAAAAATGGGGAGGGAGTTAAGTGATGGAGTGATATTTTTTATGATGGAGTTGGGATTCACTTGTGATAAAAAAAATGGGGAGGGAGTTAAGTGATGGAGTGATATTTTTTATGATGGAGTTGGGATTCACTTGTGATAAAAAAAATGGGGAGGGAGTTAAGTGATGGAGTGATATTTTTTATGATGGAGTTGGGATTCACTTGTGATAAAAAAAATGGGGAGGGAGTTAAGTGATGGAGTGATATTTTTTATGATGGAGTTGGGATTCACTTGTGATAAAAAAAATGGGGAGGGAGTTAAGTGATGGAGTGATATTTTTTATGATGGAGTTGGGATTCACTTGTGATAAAAAAAATGGGGAGGGAGTTAAGTGATGGAGTGATATTTTTTATGATGGAGTTGGGATTCACTTGTGATAAAAAAAATGGGGAGGGAGTTAAGTGATGGAGTGATATTTTTTATGATGGAGTTGGGATTCACTTGTGATAAAAAAAATGGGGAGGGAGTTAAGTGATGGAGTGATATTTTTTATGATGGAGTTGGGATTCACTTGTGATAAAAAAAATGGGGAGGGAGTTAAGTGATGGAGTGATATTTTTTATGATGGAGTTGGGATTCACTTGTGATAAAAAAAATGGGGAGGGAGTTAAGTGATGGAGTGATATTTTTTATGATGGAGTTGGGATTCACTTGTGATAAAAAAAATGGGGAGGGAGTTAAGTGATGGAGTGATATTTTTTATGATGGAGTTGGGATTCACTTGTGATAAAAAAAATGGGGAGGGAGTTAAGTGATGGAGTGATATTTTTTATGATGGAGTTGGGATTCACTTGTGATAAAAAAAATGGGGAGGGAGTTAAGTGATGGAGTGATATTTTTTATGATGGAGTTGGGATTCACTTGTGATAAAAAAAATGGGGAGGGAGTTAAGTGATGGAGTGATATTTTTTATGATGGAGTTGGGATTCACTTGTGATAAAAAAAATGGGGAGGGAGTTAAGTGATGGAGTGATATTTTTTATGATGGAGTTGGGATTCACTTGTGATAAAAAAAATGGGGAGGGAGTTAAGTGATGGAGTGATATTTTTTATGATGGAGTTGGGATTCACTTGTGATAAAAAAAATGGGGAGGGAGTTAAGTGATGGAGTGATATTTTTTATGATGGAGTTGGGATTCACTTGTGATAAAAAAAATGGGGAGGGAGTTAAGTGATGGAGTGATATTTTTTATGATGGAGTTGGGATTCACTTGTGATAAAAAAAAATGGGGAGGGAGTTAAGTGATGGAGTGATATTTTTTATGATGGAGTTGGGATTCACTTGTGATAAAAAAAATGGGGAGGGAGTTAAGTGATGGAGTGATATTTTTTATGATGGAGTTGGGATTCACTTGTGATAAAAAAAATGGGGAGGGAGTTAAGTGATGGAGTGATATTTTTTATGATGGAGTTGGGATTCACTTGTGATAAAAAAAATGGGGAGGGAGTTAAGTGATGGAGTGATATTTTTTATGATGGAGTTGGGATTCACTTGTGATAAAAAAAATGGGGAGGGAGTTAAGTGATGGAGTGATATTTTTTATGATGGAGAGAAAAAAAATGGGGAGGGTGTGGATTCGAAGACTAAGTGAAAAAAAAAGGGGTGACAAGGTGGAGGCGTGACAAGGGTCGGGAGTAGTGACAAGAGGCGCAGCGTGACAAGGGTCGGGAGTCGGGACAAGGTGGAGGCGTGACAGGGGTCGGGAGTCGGGACAAGAGGCGCAGCGTGACAAGGTGGAGGCGTGACAGGGGTCGGGAGTCGGGACAAGAGGCACAGCGTGACAAGGTGGAGGGGTGACAAGGGTCGGGAGTCGGGACAAGAGGCGCAGCGGGACAAGGTGGTGGCGTGACAAGGGTCGGGAGTCGGGACAAGAGGGGCAGCGTGACAAGGGTCGGGAGGCGTGACAAGAGGCGCAGCGGGACAAGGGTCGGGAGGCGTGACAAGAGGCGCAGCGGGACAAGGGTCGGGAGTCGTGACAAGAGGCGCAGCGGGACAAGGGTCGGGAGTCGTGACAAGAGGCGGAGCGTGACAAGGTGGAGGCGTGACAGGGGTCGGGAGTCGGGACAAGGGTCGGGAGGCGTGACAAGAGGCGCGGCGTGACAAGGTGGAGGCGTGACGAGAGGCGGGAGGCGTGACAAGAAGAGGAGCCGGCGTGGTGACA
>CATOGU010000040.1:12500-15000 GCA_951799445.1 Pseudisothecium myosuroides | reverse complement strand
AATTATTCCTAAACCAATAGGAAAAATGCATTCACCTATTATCCATTTTATTTTGGCTTTTAACCTCTAAATGCCCAAGGCACCAAATTATTTTGAAGTTAAATTAAAAATTACCAAGTTACTATTCTTGGTACTTTTAAATTTTCAAAAACTTCTTTTCAAACTCTAGTCTTACCATTAAATTTATTTTTTTGGAACAGGAATGATTATAAATTTTGAGGGATGTAGGAAAATGGATAAGGTATATTTGGAAAAAAATTGGAGTTAGAGTGAAAAGTACCAAGTAATTAATTTTGGTACTTTTAAATCTTGAAATATATGATTTATTATTGGTACATTTAGTTCATATAATTTATGATTTATTATTGGTACATTTAAATCTTGAAATATATGATTTATTATTGGTACATTTAGTTCATATAATTTATGATTTATTATTGGTACATTTAAATCTTGAAATATATTATTTATTATTAGTACATTTAGTTCATATAATTTATGATTTATTATTGGTACATTTAAATCTTGAAATATATGATTTATTATTGGTACATTTAAATCATACAATTTATGATTTATTATTGGTACATTTAAATCTTGAAATAAATAATTTATTATTGGTACATTTAAATCATATAATTTATGATTTATTATTGGTACATTTAAATCACATAAATTATGATTTATTATTGGTACATTTAAATCTTATAATTTATGATTTACATTTGGTACATTTAAATCTTATAATTTATGATTTACATTTGGTAGGGTTTAGGGTTTAGGGTTTAGGGTTTCGGTTTAGGGTTTAGGGTTTCGGTTTAGGGTATAGGGTTTCGGTTTAGGCTTTTAAATTTTGAAATTTATGATTTAAATTTGGTACATTTAAATTCTGAAATCTATGATTTATTTTTGGTACATTTAAATTCTGAAATTAATGATTTATTTTTGGTACATTTCAATCTTTAAACTTATGATTAATTTTTGGTACATTTAAATTCTGAAATTAATGATTTATTTTTGGTACATTTCAATCTTTAAACTTATGATTTATTTTTGGTACATTTAAATCTTTAAACTTATGATTTATTTTTGGTACATTTAAATCTTTCAATCTATGATTTATTTTTGGTACAATCAAATCTTTAAATCTATGATTTATTTTTGATACATATAAATTTTGAAATGCATGATTTATTTTTGTACATTTCAATTTAGAAATCTATGATTTCTATTTGATACATTTGAAATTTTGAAATCTATGATTTCTTTTTGATACAATTCAATTTTGAAATCTATGATTTCTTTTTGATACAATTCAATTTTGAAATCTATGATTTATTTTTTATGATGGAGTTGGGATTCACTTGTGATAAAAAAAATGGGGAGGGAGTTAAGTGATGGAGTGATATTTTTTATGATGGAGTTGGGATTCACTTGTGATAAAAAAAATGGGGAGGGAGTTAAGTGATGGAGTGATATTTTTTATGATGGAGTTGGGATTCACTTGTGATAAAAAAAATGGGGAGGGAGTTAAGTGATGGAGTGATATTTTTTATGATGGAGTTGGGATTCACTTGTGATAAAAAAAATGGGGAGGGAGTTAAGTGATGGAGTGATATTTTTTATGATGGAGTTGGGATTCACTTGTGATAAAAAAAATGGGGAGGGAGTTAAGTGATGGAGTGATATTTTTTATGATGGAGTTGGGATTCACTTGTGATAAAAAAAATGGGGAGGGAGTTAAGTGATGGAGTGATATTTTTTATGATGGAGTTGGGATTCACTTGTGATAAAAAAAATGGGGAGGGAGTTAAGTGATGGAGTGATATTTTTTATGATGGAGTTGGGATTCACTTGTGATAAAAAAAATGGGGAGGGAGTTAAGTGATGGAGTGATATTTTTTATGATGGAGTTGGGATTCACTTGTGATAAAAAAAATGGGGAGGGAGTTAAGTGATGGAGTGATATTTTTTATGATGGAGTTGGGATTCACTTGTGATAAAAAAAATGGGGAGGGAGTTAAGTGATGGAGTGATATTTTTTATGATGGAGTTGGGATTCACTTGTGATAAAAAAAATGGGGAGGGAGTTAAGTGATGGAGTGATATTTTTTATGATGGAGTTGGGATTCACTTGTGATAAAAAAAATGGGGAGGGAGTTAAGTGATGGAGTGATATTTTTTATGATGGAGTTGGGATTCACTTGTGATAAAAAAAATGGGGAGGGAGTTAAGTGATGGAGTGATATTTTTTATGATGGAGTTGGGATTCACTTGTGATAAAAAAAATGGGGAGGGAGTTAAGTGATGGAGTGATATTTTTTATGATGGAGTTGGGATTCACTTGTGATAAAAAAAATGGGGAGGGAGTTAAGTGATGGAGTGATATTTTTTATGATGGAGTTGGGATTCACTTGTGATAAAAAAAATGGGGAGGGAGTTAAGTGATGGAGTGATATTTTTTATGATGGAGTTGGGATTCACTTGTGATAAAAAAAAT
>CATOGU010000040.1:0-2500 GCA_951799445.1 Pseudisothecium myosuroides | reverse complement strand
AATTTATGATTTACATTTGGTAGGGTTTAGGGTTTAGGGTTTAGGGTTTCGGTTTAGGGTTTAGGGTTTCGGTTTAGGGTATAGGGTTTCGGTTTAGGCTTTTAAATTTTGAAATTTATGATTTAAATTTGGTACATTTAAATTCTGAAATCTATGATTTATTTTTGGTACATTTAAATTCTGAAATTAATGATTTATTTTTGGTACATTTCAATCTTTAAACTTATGATTAATTTTTGGTACATTTAAATTCTGAAATTAATGATTTATTTTTGGTACATTTCAATCTTTAAACTTATGATTTATTTTTGGTACATTTAAATCTTTAAACTTATGATTTATTTTTGGTACATTTAAATCTTTCAATCTATGATTTATTTTTGGTACAATCAAATCTTTAAATCTATGATTTATTTTTGATACATATAAATTTTGAAATGCATGATTTATTTTTGTACATTTCAATTTAGAAATCTATGATTTCTATTTGATACATTTGAAATTTTGAAATCTATGATTTCTTTTTGATACAATTCAATTTTGAAATCTATGATTTCTTTTTGATACAATTCAATTTTGAAATCTATGATTTATTTTTTATGATGGAGTTGGGATTCACTTGTGATAAAAAAAATGGGGAGGGAGTTAAGTGATGGAGTGATATTTTTTATGATGGAGTTGGGATTCACTTGTGATAAAAAAAATGGGGAGGGAGTTAAGTGATGGAGTGATATTTTTTATGATGGAGTTGGGATTCACTTGTGATAAAAAAAATGGGGAGGGAGTTAAGTGATGGAGTGATATTTTTTATGATGGAGTTGGGATTCACTTGTGATAAAAAAAATGGGGAGGGAGTTAAGTGATGGAGTGATATTTTTTATGATGGAGTTGGGATTCACTTGTGATAAAAAAAATGGGGAGGGAGTTAAGTGATGGAGTGATATTTTTTATGATGGAGTTGGGATTCACTTGTGATAAAAAAAATGGGGAGGGAGTTAAGTGATGGAGTGATATTTTTTATGATGGAGTTGGGATTCACTTGTGATAAAAAAAATGGGGAGGGAGTTAAGTGATGGAGTGATATTTTTTATGATGGAGTTGGGATTCACTTGTGATAAAAAAAATGGGGAGGGAGTTAAGTGATGGAGTGATATTTTTTATGATGGAGTTGGGATTCACTTGTGATAAAAAAAATGGGGAGGGAGTTAAGTGATGGAGTGATATTTTTTATGATGGAGTTGGGATTCACTTGTGATAAAAAAAATGGGGAGGGAGTTAAGTGATGGAGTGATATTTTTTATGATGGAGTTGGGATTCACTTGTGATAAAAAACATGGGGAGGGAGTTAAGTGATGGAGTGATATTTTTTATGATGGAGTTGGGATTCACTTGTGATAAAAAAAATGGGGAGGGAGTTAAGTGATGGAGTGATATTTTTTATGATGGAGTTGGGATTCACTTGTGATAAAAAAAATGGGGAGGGAGTTAAGTGATGGAGTGATATTTTTTATGATGGAGTTGGGATTCACTTGTGATAAAAAAAATGGGGAGGGAGTTAAGTGATGGAGTGATATTTTTTATGATGGAGTTGGGATTCACTTGTGATAAAAAAAATGGGGAGGGAGTTAAGTGATGGAGTGATATTTTTTATGATGGAGTTGGGATTCACTTGTGATAAAAAAAATGGGGAGGGAGTTAAGTGATGGAGTGATATTTTTTATGATGGAGTTGGGATTCACTTGTGATAAAAAAAATGGGGAGGGAGTTAAGTGATGGAGTGATATTTTTTATGATGGAGTTGGGATTCACTTGTGATAAAAAAAATGGGGAGGGAGTTAAGTGATGGAGTGATATTTTTTATGATGGAGTTGGGATTCACTTGTGATAAAAAAAATGGGGAGGGAGTTAAGTGATGGAGTGATATTTTTTATGATGGAGTTGGGATTCACTTGTGATAAAAAAAATGGGGAGGGAGTTAAGTGATGGAGTGATATTTTTTATGATGGAGTTGGGATTCACTTGTGATAAAAAAAATGGGGAGGGAGTTAAGTGATGGAGTGATATTTTTTATGATGGAGTTGGGATTCACTTGTGATAAAAAAATGGGGAGGGAGTTAAGTGATGGAGTGATATTTTTATGATGGAGTTGGGATTCACTTGTGATAAAAAAAATGGGGAGGGAGTTAAGTGATGGAGTGATATTTTTTATGATGGAGAGAAAAAAAATGGGGAGGGTGTGGATTCGAAGACTAAGTGAAAAAAAAAGGGGTGACAAGGTGGAGGCGTGACAAGGGTCGGGAGTAGTGACAAGAGGCGCAGCGTGACAAGGGTCGGGAGTCGGGACAAGGTGGAGGCGTGACAGGGGTCGGGAGTCGGGACAAGAGGCGCAGCGTGACAAGGTGGAGGCGTGACAGGGGTCGGGAGTCGGGACAAGAGGCACAGCGTGACAAGGTGGAGGGGTGACAAGGGTCGGGAGTCGGGACAAGAGGCGCAGCGGGAC
>CATOGU010000039.1:0-16316 GCA_951799445.1 Pseudisothecium myosuroides | reverse complement strand
GCCCCAGGTTGCCGAGCGACGACGCATCTGCGCCGTTCACATAGACGTTCGTGGCCGAGATGTCCGCACGTTGGGCCTGGAGCTTCTTGTCTCCAAAGCCGGGCACGCCAAGTTTGCCGCCGATGCTGGAGACCAGGGGGTCGCTGATCTTGTGGAAGAGCGCCTTGGACAGATCGTTCGTCAGCCCTTCGAAGAGCTTGTGAGCGCTGTCCTTCAAAGACCCGCCCGTGAACAGGCTTTGGAAGCCGCTCTCGATATTGTTGTAGGCGTCCGTGAACGTGGACTGCATATCCGCAGCCGTGTCTTCGGTTTGCTTCTTGACGGCCAGAAGTCCACGCTCGAAACCGCTGAAACCATCCTTCGCTTCGCCGAGTGCCGCGACGGTTCCCGCGCGAAGCTCTTCATTATACTTGGACAGCGAAATCTTGCCTGCGTCGAGCAGGTTATTCAGATTGACGACGGTATCCTGATACGCCTTCGCCGGGCCGACGATCTGGTCATAGGCCGCCTTCGTCTTGTTCACGTTCTCCTGGAGAGCGATGAACTGAAGGTTGTCCTTGATCTTGGCCTCATACGCCGCTTGCGCGCCGGGAAGACCCTGGAGAAGGGCGTCCTTGTAGTCCTTGTAGGCGTCGGCCGTGGCCTTGACGACTTCAGAGGACGCGCCGAGAAGCGCCACGTCGCGTTGGCGCTCGGCGGTCTCTTCGATCAGCGTCTCCTTCAGCTTGACCGTCGCCTCCAGGTTGGAACTCTTCGTCAGAGTGTCCCGCAGGCGTGCGCCGATCTCCGCATCGATCACGGAGATGTTGACCTTGCGCTGAGCCGCTTCCTTCTGTTCCTCCTGAAGGACTTGACGATCAATCGTGCGCCGGAACGGATCGGTGCTATTGCTGTTCGCGTCGGCCTGAAGGCTGGCTTGCTTCTGCGTTTGCTCACGGAAGAAGCCGCGCGACGGATCGATGCTGTCGAGCGTCTGTTCTTGAAGACGATCCTTCAACTCCTGACGCAGGGTCGTCGAAGTCTCTTTGCCACCCGCGATGCCGGTGATGTTGAACCCGGTCTGCGCGTTGTATTTGTTGATCTGCGCCGCCGTCTCCTCCAGCTTCTTCTCAGCTTTCGGATTGGCGAGGACCGCCAGTTCCTTGTTCAGGTTTCGGATGGCCTCGACAGCCGGGAACACCTTCTTGACGAGTTCTTCAAACTGCCCATCAAAGGGGTCCTTCTTGGCCTTCTTGCCCTTTTGCTTCTCGGCGTCATTGTCCAGGTCGCCGGGGGCATTCGAGATCGTGCCCGGCCGCACCGTCTGACGCTTTCCAGCCGTGCCGATGATCCCAGCCGCGATCCTGTTCGGGAGATCACGAAGATCGGCGTTCAGCTTTGCACGATCTCCATTCAGGATCGCGTTGCCTCGCGCGTCGGCCCCCTTCGTCAGATTGACGTGGCCGAGATCACTGAGACCACCGCCAACGCCAATCGCCTTAGCCGCGTTCGCGCCCTTGACGATGGTATTGTTATAGAGATCGATGAACGCATTCGCGATCTTCTGGAATGCGCTCGCCATGATCTCGGCGATTGCCACCGCCAGCTTATCGAAGCCGAGTTGGATCGCGTCAGCACCGACGATGAAGTTCGATACAAGGGTGACGATGCCCTTGATAAGACCACTATGGAGTTGGTCGAAGCTGTCGTTCGTCTTAGCGAAGGAGTTCTTCGCGGACGCCAACTTCTCCGCATCGGCGGCCTTCGCCGCAGCCGTCACGTCAGCGGTGTCCGCCTTCTGAGATGCAGCCGAAGCGGCCGACGCATCCGCCGCGCCTGTGAAGATGCCGGTGACGACATCCCCGAGCGTGATGTTGCCCTGGATCGCCGTTGCCTGTCCGTCAATCTGGCTCTTGAAGGCGAGCGTTTGCTTGTCGTCCGTAAGCGAGATCGCGTCCTTCAGCGTCAGCCAAGCCGCGCCGAGCCCCAGGATCAGGGGGATGGCGATGGTCGCCCCGGCGGCGATGGCCCCGAGCCCCGTAGCGCCCGCAGCCGCCGCTTCCCCGGCGACGACACCCTCCGCCGCCACAGCCTCGCCCACACCCGCCTCTGCGGCCCCAGCGGCGGCCACACCGGCTCCAGGCGCACCGCGCTTGCCGAAGGGCTTCACCGGGCCGACTTCTTCCTTCACGGCCGCCCGACCGGCGGGCGTGATCCCCGCACCGCCGCCTTGGCGAGCGACGTTCTGACGGATCAACGCCGCCGTCACATCGTCGATAGTCTTCCGGTTCGCTTCCTGGAAAGCGGAGTTCTCCGTCAGAAGCGTATTGTTCCGAGCGATGGCCGTGCCGTTCGCGTCATAGCCGGTCTTCAGACCGAACAACTTGACCGACGCCGCCCCCAGGATGTCAGTGAACGCCTTCAGCTTCTCGACGATGAAGATACCGGCCAGGACGCTTCCCAGGATGATCGCGATGGGAAGGATTTCCTTCAGGTGACGACCGATGAACTCGATAGTGTTAGAGATGCCCGCGCCAGCACCCGACGCTTGGTTCGCGCCGTCGATATACTCCAGGAAGAAGCTCTTCAGGTCCGTCACCGACTGAGCGATGGTGGGCTGGAGCTTTTCGAACGCCTTCTGCGTATCGTCAGCCTGGAGCCGTTGCGCTTCGATGATGTTACCCGACGACAGCGCTCGCTTGCTGGTGAGTTCCTTGAAGTCGCCGGTCGTGATGTCGCGCTTGCTGGTATCCACGCCCGCCGCCTTAGCGCGAGCCGCGAACGCCTTGCCTTGCTCCGAACCTTCATGCGCGAGCGCCGTCAGGCCCTTGGCGATCTGGACGCTAACGAACGGCGCTTGCTGGCCGAGCGCACGAAGTTCACGGAACTGGACGTTGCCCGAAGAGATCGAATGAGCGAAGTCGAGCACGGCCCGCGTCGCTTCACCTTGCGACGTTCCGCTCAGACGGATTTGCTCATTGACTTCCTTG
This sequence comes from Pseudisothecium myosuroides, assembly GCA_951799445.1. Taxonomy (NCBI): domain Eukaryota; kingdom Viridiplantae; phylum Streptophyta; class Bryopsida; order Hypnales; family Lembophyllaceae; genus Pseudisothecium; species Pseudisothecium myosuroides. The sequence goes on along the minus strand of CATOGU010000039.1, from coordinate 13,347 downwards.
GTGAGCGCCAAGGTTTGCTGTTGACCGATGTGGTATCGATCACCGGCAAGCTGGAGACGGGTGTAGAGCTTCGCGGTGTCTTCGACTTCCGAGTGCGTCGCGATAGCCGTCGCATAGATCGCCTTCGTAACGTCTTGCTGATTGTCCTTGTTCGGCGACGTGACGTTGACGAGATTGCGGACGTTCTGCGTTTCATCGATAGCGTGCGCGGACGCACCAGCGCCCAAGAGCAAGCCGAAGCCGCCGATGGTGCTCCCCAGGAAGCCCTTGGCCTCACGGAGATGGCCGTAGCCCTTCTCCAGCCTATCGACTTCTCGCGCTTGCGCTCGAAGTCCGGCGATCTGTCCTGCGGACGCGGCTGCGCCTTCTGCGGTCGCCCGAGCGATCTCGCGCTCCACGGTCGCAAGAGTGCGCCCGCTGGCGTTAAGGCCGACGATGTGCTCCGCACGCTCCCGCAGAAGAGTGGACGTTCGAAGGAGCGGATTGATTTGCTCCAGGTAAGCGGCCGTGATGTTCCGCTCTAGCTGAACCCGTTCGGCATCTCCGATCAGACCAAGTTGCGAGGCTTCACCGACCGTCGCGAGCGCCGAGTTCCTTCGCGTCTGAGCGTTCGCACTTCCGTTCGGGCCGATGGTCCGCACGTTGCCGAGTTCACGCTTCACGCGCGCGAGTTCAGCGACCGCCGCACGCTGTTCGGCATACTCGACGTTCTGCGCTCGGATCGCCGCGATCTCGTTTTCGGTGAGCGTGATGCCGGTGGTCCGCAGGCTTTCCGCTTGCTGGATCGTCCGCAGGTTGGCTTGGCGCTCGACCGTGTTCAGGCCGATGGCTTCGGTCTCCGCCCCGATCTTGGCCTGGAGCGCCGTGAGGGCTTCCGCGCGCCGGGCCGTCGCCGTGGCCTCTTGCTGCGCCGTGCGCTCGGCCGCAGACGCAGCGGCGCGCTGTTCGGCCGCAGCCTGCCTCGCCGCCGACGCGGTGGCCGCCGCGCTCTCCCGCGCCTGGACGGCCGCCAGATTGACCGCGATCAGGCTCTCGCGCTCTTCGGCGTTCAGGACGACGCCCGCACGCTGAAGGGTCTGCGTCTGCGCCATGACACGCTGCGCCACGGCCCGCGCCGTCGTGTTCTCACCCCACGCCTTCGTCTCGGCCTGGATCGAGCCGATCATCGTGGAGAACGGCCGCAGCGCCGCGCTCGACTGAGCGATCAAGTTCGTCTGAAGACGCTGGCTCTCGCCAGACGTAATCAGGTTGGCCTTCTGCGCCTTGTCCAGGACGCCGATGCCACGGGCGAGACCTTCATAGGCGGCCTGTGCCGGGTTCGCCTTATTGCGGACGCGGCCGAGCGCGTCATTCAGGTTCTCGGTAGAGCGGACAGCGGTTTCACCCGCCTCCGCCATACCGCGCATCTTCTGAATGACGTTCTCCGCACCATCCTCGGAGAACTTAATGTTGAAGGTTTCGTCGCTCACAGGAGTTTCGCCGTCCTCAGAACTACCCTTGCTGCTTCGGCGGCCTCTTGTGTGAGTTCGCCGACTTCGGGGATGTAGCGAAGGTATCGGACGTTGTTCGTGATAAATAGGTCGGGATCGACCCCCATCCGATATTCTTCGATCACCGCGAACCCGTTGGCGAGAGCCGTGGCGGCGTTGGCCGTCTCGGCGATCCCAGCACCGCCACCCCTGGAGCCTTTGGGGTATGGGGAGAAGGCCGCAATCGTCCCGGTGTTCACGCTATCCCGCGTGACAATCCAGTTGGATCGAGCTTTAGCGGTATCGACGCGAGTTCCCAGGACGACTACTTCAAGCGCGGCCTTGGCCGCGTCTTTAATCATCCGTTCTGCGTTCTTCTCGAACTTGTCCGCACGGAGCCGGAGGCGTCGGCTGAACTGGTTAGAGCCAACGCGCGAGACCATCCTAGTTCTCCGGCTCCTGCATTGCCCCGCGTGTCGATCTCGGGTCTCTTGGTTTGTTCGGGCCTTTGGGCTTGCGCGACTTCACCAACTCCAGGAGCTTGTCGTCCAGGGCTCCGATATACAAGACGAAGACATCGAAATCGCGACCGGCCCAATCATACCGATCTGCGTAACGGTCTATCGCCGTCCAGGGTATCCGCCCGACTGTCCCTGTGAACCCATCCACCGGACGACAGGTGGAGAGTTCGGTAAAGGCTTCATAGTAAGGATGGAGCCAGAACCAGAGTTCGGGGGCGTTCTTGATGAAGTCGGGGAGCCGGACATCTGAGACCAGCCCCCGTCGCTTCTTCACTCCCCCGTAGGCCCCCGCGAGGATGCCCTTCTCGGCCTCCCCGTGGGTGAACCTATACTCCAGGTGGGCGGTTAGTTTCCCACGTCGGCTTCGATCTGGTCCTTGTCCAGGAAGTTCTCGATGTCGCCGCAGCCGCGCGAGAACTGTTCATACAGTTCATCGTAGCGGAGGAAGGTCTTCACCGCGAGTTCTTCGGTGTAGGGCACGATCTCGCCGCTCTCGACATCGTGGATCGTGTTCGGAACCCACTTCGGGGTCTTGCCGCCGTCCTCGCTCTGGTTCGTCTCCCACAGCGCCACCAGCGTCTCGGCCGCCAGTTCGGCGTTCAGCCGGTCTTGCGTGCCCTTGTCCAGCGTGCCGGTCGCGATGGCGCGACGATGGGGCTTGGTCTTGAAGTCGCGGACGCTTTCGAACTTGACGTTCTTGCCGCCTGCGCGACGGCCGGTGATGCGGAAGTGTTCGTTCTCCACCACCACGACACCATCCCGTTCCTTGTCGGGGTTCATGTCGTAGGACTTGTAAGGATTGACGCCGGGCATGATCTAGGTGATCTCCAATAGAAAAGGGGCCGGGAACGTCCCGACCCCTTGACCCTACTCGACGGCCTCCGAAGAGGCAATGCGTTACGCGGACGCGGCGTCGGGAAGATAGGCGAAGTAGGAGGCCGTCAGCGTCGTATTGAGCTTCTGGTCCGCCGCCGCGTTGATCCCGACCGGGATCGTGATCGGCTGATCCTTGGTGATCGTCAGGTTGCCCTTGTCGAAGACCAGATGCGGGATGTCGAACATCCATCCGCGATTGTCGAGCGCGAGCCCGAAATCGATGGTGAGGCTGTCGGCCTTGCGGACGGCGGCCACGGCGGCGATGTCGCTGAAGTAGGCGGTGATGTCACCGTCCACCACGAAGTCACCGATGGAAGTGTCGAAGGAGCCGAACACCCCGAGAGCCTTCAGCGGCGAGACGTTGTTGCTGATCTTGAAGCTCATGTTCTGCATGAACGCGAACAGCGGCGACGCCGAGCCCTGGTGAGCCGCACGGATGCGGATCAGATCGGTGGACGTATTGTAGGCTTCCGGGTCCGTGGAGATGTCGGGGAACGAACCGGCCTTGCGATCCGCGTAGTCCACTTCCTCGGCGTCCAGGGAGACGAAGGCGAGCGTCAGTTCGATCTTGTCCGCCGACTTCATGTCCACCGTCAGTTCGTTCGCGAACGAACCGGGCAGGTATTCGAAGCCCGCCGACGACAGCGACCGTTCGAACTGGACCGTCTGAGTAACGATCAGTTCGGGGTTGCTCTCGTTCTTGATGAAGTCGGAGAAGAAGATTTGCACGGTCTTGGCCGCGCCCGCATCGGTCGCCATCGTGTTCTGCGTCTTGTCGAACGTCAGCTTGTGGGCGGCGATGGCGGCCACTCGGGCGAAGCCGTTGTTCCCGGCGGACGCGAACGACATCACCGCCGCGTCGCCGCCGACATAGACCCACGCGCCGGGGACCAGCCCGAACGTCGTGAAGTCGAGCGCGGTGGACAGGAGCGCCGGGAAGTTCGGATCGCTGGCGTCCACGGTGATGTCGCCCGCCGTGCCCTGGAAGCCGACCAGCTTGGTCTTCTGCGTCGAGCCGACGCCCGCCGCTTCGTCCGCCACGACTTCGGAGACCGTCAGGTCCGCGCCCGTGACGGCCGTGACGTGCTTCACGCCGTTGTTCGCCGGGACGCCGAAGCCGGAGGCCAGGAGAAGCGCACCGGCCGCGCCGCCGAGCCCGCCCGCCTTGGCATACTTCTTCGTGCCCGCCGTGACGCTGATCCCGTCCACGGTCTCGCGCAGAGCCGCGCCCTTGCGCCACGCCGCGAAGAAGTAGGACGGCATGAGGCCGAGCATGTTGTCGGACGTGAAGTCCATCGTGAAGCCGCCCTTGGCGTCGAGATCGACGGCACGGCCCTTCCGACGTTGACGCCCGGCGGTGATCGGCGTGCGCGCCTTCAGCGTGGTCGTGCCACCGAAGTCGCTGTAGGAGTTCGGCTCCAGTTCGAACCAGATGGCGTCCGCGCCACCGACGCCGGGCAGTTGCTTCGGAACACCGGGGGTTTCCAGCGCGTAGCGCAGGCCGGTGAAGTTGCTGTCGATCTTATTGACCATCACGGCCTCCGCTGGGGGTTCTTAGATCAGTTCGTCGTATTCGAAGGACACAAGCACGTCCGTCAAGTAGCGGTTCTTCAACGCACCCTGTTCGATGGGTTTCACCGAAGGGAACGTGATCCCCGCCCCAAGACCGACGCCTCGCTTGCCTTGGAAGGCGTCGAGCACGATCCTACTGAGCGCATCGGCCGTTTTCAACGGCATGGCCTTGGGGACGTAGATACGGATCAGCATGATCCCCGTCCGCCTCCAGCGTCGCCCGTTCTCGCCCCGAAGCGAGGCTTGCTGGCCCGTGGCATGGCGGACGAAGACGTAGAGTTCCGGCTGTGAGATCGTCGCATCGTCCGCCGGTTCAAGGCCGTCAAAGATGACCTTGGGGGCCTTGTCCTTGCTCGCCGGGTCCACATCCGTCAGGACGGAATGCCAGCCGGTCACAGGGTCCTTCCACGGGTCATAGAAGGTGGAGTAGAGGCAGTCCCGAGCTTCCCCGATGGTATAGCTGTAGTTCATCACCCGCGCCTTACCTGGAGAGTGTAGAGGACGCGCGTTCCTCCAGGCTCGATTGGATCGACATCCTGGATCGACAGGTCGCCGTGCAAGCTGTCCGTGATCGTATCGCGATTGGCGATGTCGAACGGCATCCCTACGGGCGAGACCAGGAGCTTCAGGTCTGTGCCCCTGATCTTCTCCCCGTCCACGTCTTTGCTGTCATACGAGATGAACACGCCGAACGTGGGGAAGGTCTCGGGGCCAGAAGGATCGGCCACGGTGTCCCATGGCTTGTCAGGATCGGCGGCCACGCCGTCCGCGACGTGATTGACCACGATGGGGCGACCGCGCTTCTTGATAAGCGACTGCGCCTTCGCTGCGGTGGCGACGTAGAAGTCCACCATCTTAGGCTCGGATCAGAGAAGAGCCCGACAGGATGTAACCCCTGGAGCGCAGGATGTTATCGGCGGTCGGATACGTCGGCTGATCGAACGCAGCACCCGCGACGTAGGTCACGCTGTCCAGGATCGGCCCGACTTGCGTGGTCTTGCGCTGAACACGCTGGCCGGTCTCGTCGCGCGTCGGGTTCGGGTTCAGTTCCGTCGTGGTGAGAAGGATGTAGCCGTATTCCGAGTTCGCCCTACGGAGGATGTCGGTGATGCCGTTGATGTAGAAGTCAGAGTTGTCGTAAGCGTCATAGCGGGGCCACTCCGTGTCCTGGAGTTCCTGCATCCGCTGTCCGACATACTTGTTCCCCCAGCGACCGTCCATGTATTCGCGCGAACCCATGATGGCCGCCGCGATCTCGTCATCCGAGTAGAGGACGTTGTTCGCCGGGTCCGCAGCGGCGGTCTTCACCAGCGACTTGCCACGGGAGATGCAGTAGAGCTTGAAGAAGTCCACATCACAGTAGGCGTTCGCGCCGTCTGCGTTGCCGGTGTCGTTCTGGACGACTAGAAGATCGGAGGCGGTCGTCATGGGCTGGCGCGGCCTAGACCGCCTCCTTCTTCACTTAGTTCTGGATACGGATCGGTGTATCGAAGGACACAGCGAAAGTTGCTGAGGCGTCTGACTTGTCCGAACTGAACTCCGCATAGGCGCAGAGATAGCTGGACGCGGCATCCGTGCCGACACGATAGATCACCACCGCGTGCGCGTTCGTGATCGTGCTGGCGGGCCAGTTCACACCGGCAAAAGCGAGTTCGACCCTGTGGTTCACCGGATCAAGAGAGACTGTGCAGGCGGTCGCCTTACCGCCAGCCGTATATCCCGTTCCGACGACTTCGTTCGTCAGGCTCCCCAGGTTGTCGTCCGCGCCCTTGTTCGGGGCATAGGCTGACGTAACCAGCAACGCCTTGAAGGTATCTGCGAGAGCGTTTAGCTCACCCCGAGCCATGTGGTAGTAGAACTTGTCGTAGGTGAACGACGCCATATCACTTCAATCCTTGTTCGACGTTGCTGGTCCCGAGTTCTACGTCAGCCGGGATTAAACTCGGCCGCCGGACGGAGTTCGACCGCCGAACTGGCTCGACCCCTTGCCCTTGGACACCGGGGGAGACGCCTTGACGACGGTCTTCCCCGAAGAGCCCTTGGGGATGGACCGAGTTCCCTTGGTCATGCCCTTCATGGTGGTATCCCCTTCGCTGGACTACGGTGGACCCCTAGAACTGAAAGTCCTCGGGGCTTACTTCAGCTTCGGACCCCACACCGTCTTGGCCGGTGGGAACAGGCCCCGAGGTTGGACCCGAAGCTGCATCTGCCCCGCTCCCGTGTCGAACACCGGCTGCGCCTTCGGACCCCGGAGCTTGACGGGCCGGGGGTTGCCGGTTCCCTTCAGAGGCGGGACGCGAGGGAGCGACATTGGTGGCCTGACCTTTGAGATCGGAGAGATCGTCCAGATCATCCTTGGCTCCGGCGACGTTTGCAAGTTTGATCTTGCCGATACCTTGCGGAGCGGGACGCTCGATCTTCGTGGTGAGATCGGGAACGTCCATGGGCTCGACGCCGTAGTTCTTCAGGAACTTCCTGACAGCTTCGTATTCAGGCAACATGCCTTCGAAGACGTAGATACCGTCCCCGTTGAACTCGATATTCCTGATCCGGTCCACCTTGCCCCTGGAGCTTTCGGGAAGAGCGAAACGGATGCGATAGGGGCGGTTGGTTTCGAACATCTGGAGTGGTCCTGGTGAAGGGATACGAAGGACCCGACCCTAACTCGGGTGAACCTATAGCGCAAACGAAAGAAACCCCCGGCCTAGACCGGGGGTTTCCTGTTCGCGGCTGAAGAGCTTGGCGTCGGGGCTTACGCCTCGACGTTGTAGCCCGCCTGGACGCCGGTCATCATCGCGAGGCCGAGTTGCGAGTAGTTCGCCAGCCCGCAATACCAGCGGACGCGGGTGATTTCTTCGTCCTTGGTCTCGCTCTGGCCGACTTCGACGATGCTGATCCCGGCGGCGTTCTTCGCCGTCAGGCCGCCGATGCCGTGCGACAGCGAACCGTCGTCGAGCGTGCCCGCGAAGATGACGCTGGTCTTGTTCGACGAACCCGTGACCAGATTGGTCGGGATGTAGTCGTTACGGAAGATCGGGATGCCGTTGTAGGCCATGACTTCCCGACCGGACGGCATCGTGAAGATGTCGTCGGGGCGCGTGCCGCCGAGCTTCCGCAGGAGGGCGCGATAGGACCGCAGGTCCCGCGCGTTCATCATGATGAAGTCGGGGGTGGCGTCCTTGTCCGTCACCTTGTCCAGGAGCGCGTCGAGCATGGAGAACGACAGCTTGCCGCCGTTCGTCGCATCGCCTTCTTCGGTGCCGTCGTCCGTCTGACGGACGATCTGGCTGTCCGCGCACAGGCCGATCAGGCCGGTGAACTCGTCGCCGAGACCCGTGCCGTTGATGAGCATGTCCTGGAACTGACGCGCCGACGCCTTCGCCTTGCTGGCGATCTGGATCGCCTTCTGGTCGTTCTCGCCGGAGCGCGTCGCCTGGATCAGGTTGTCGATCTCCGCGTCACCGAGGATTTTGGTGAGGTTGGAGTTGACGCGCGTGAAGGTCGCCGCACGCTTGGCTTCGCCGCCTTGCGCCGTGGCGAGGTTCGCGCCGACGCCCGCCGTGATGACGCCGCCGAGCAGCGCTTCGCGGTTGTAGGCGAGCGAGTTCCCGTCGATCCCTTCGAAGGGCAGGAGTTCGAACCAGGGGTTGACCGTGACGATGGTCTCGATGACGCCCGAGATCAGTTCGTCTTGCGCCAGCTTGGCGCTTTCGTCGAGAGTGACCGAAGCCATGACAGAGTTTCCCTTTCAGGGGTGAGGACGATGGAGGATGTCTTCTTTGGTCCCGCGACGATCACCGTCCGGCCGGTCCCTCACCGCCTCTTCCCGGAAATCCATCCACGAAAAAGGGGCGTGCTCGAAAGCGCGCCCCTTTATCGCTCATGGTTAACGGGGTTTTCAAGTCCCCTTGCGAGGACTTTCGGTCACGTCAGCGCTGAGCACCGCCCTGAGCCCGAGCCGCGAGCCCGGCCGCGATCTTGCTGGTCGGGTTGATGGGCGCTTGGCCCTCCTGGCGCTGGCCGCCGCCACCGGCCGGGGAGCCGACGACGCGGGGCGGAGCACCACCGCCGCCCACGGGGCCGCCGCCCGTTTGCTTGGGCGCTTCGAACGCCGCCGCGAACTTGGGGTCCTTCTTGAACCCCTCCACCACCTTGCTCACCGGCATGTATCCGCCGTCCACGCCGGGCAGGGCTTCGCCCTTCTCATTGACACCGACCGCGATCCGACGCCCGGTGTTCGGGTCCTTGACGACGCCGACGCGCCCACGGATCACCGGCCCCAGGAGATCGATGTTGCCTTTGTTCTCGATCACGGAGCGCGTGACCTGATCGTCGAGAAGGACGCGCGTCAGTTCGCCCTCCATCTCCTTCGCGTTGTTCTGCGCGGTCTCGATCTCGGTCTTCAGTTGGTTCGTGACTTCCTGACGGATCGTGTCGGGATTGATCTTCTTGCCGTCCGTCAGGTCCTTGTTCATCTGGTCGAACTTGGACTTCACCGCTTCGGCCGTATCGCCGAACCCGAGTTGCGTGAACTTCTCCAGTTCGGTGCGACGGGTCTGGCTTTCCGCATTGGCGCGCGTGACGTTGGCCTGCGCCGTCGTCAGGTTGGTGCGGAGCCCGTCAATGTTCTCCGTGACCGACTTCAGATCGGGCTTCAGCGTGAACTTGTTGTCCTGTCCTTTGACGTAGAACAGGTGATACTCCGCCGGAACATTGTCCAGCGTGTCCAGTTCCGCATTGTCCTTGAAGAAAAACATCTGTGATCTGCCTTTGAGTGAAGGGTCAACCGCCGTGGTAGGCGAACGCTTTATCATACGCCGCGTTGTAGTCCATCCCCGAATAGACGAACACTTCGACGCATCGCCTGTGGAAGACGCCAAGGCTCCACGCATGGTCCGCGTTGGACCACGCCGTGAAGGCGTCTGAGATCGTGTGGATCGCCACCTTGCCGCGCGAGTTGGCGGCCATGGTCGCCGGATCGAGCGGGCCGATGGGGCATCCGCCCGCGTTATGCAGACGCAGGAGCGTGGACGTTTCCAGGCTGTGCTCACCGACGTTGTAGGCGAAGTCCACCAGCATGTCGAACTCGTCTTGCTTCGTCGAAGTTCGGATGTGGAGTGCCGCCGCGTCGGCGTAGTTCTGCATGTCCTTCGTCTTCAGCGCCAAGACTTGCGCCATATCGATGTCGGTGGACCCGTAATACTTCACCATCGCCTGATTGGCGAGATCGCTGGTGGCGGCCCCGTGGATCGCCCTCTTCAGGATTTCTCCGGTCACAGGATGATGCAGGGCATGTCCATAGCCGAGCGTCGGAACGCCCACGCTGTCGAAATACCACGTCCACCGGCCGACCTTGCCGGGCACGGCCCCCTTGATCCCCTCCATGCGCGACAGGAGCCCCGCGTAGGCCAGGGAGAGCCGCAGGCCACCGCTGGGGGCCAGGGTGGGCGCTGGAGCCGCCACGACGCTGATCGACGCCGTGGCGGGGGCCACAGGCGACGGGGGAGGCGGCGCAGGAGCTTGGGGCTCGGGCGGGAGCACCTTCAGACGCCGCAGAAGGTCTTCGGCGGGCTTGAAGTTCAGGTTGAAGCCGAAGTTCATCGGGCGCTCCTTGCGTGATTGATCCACCGCAGCGTCTTGTGGGCGAGATACGCGAGAGCGATGCCGACGAAGACCCCCATGAAGAAGGTCTGCCACCGGGGATGATAATGGTGATACGCCTGACAGTGACGCAGCATGTAGCTGTGAAGCTCTGCGTCGCTGAAGACGTGCATCTTACTTGCCGACGACATACTTCTGCCACCACGCCTGAATGGCGACGTGGAAGATGACGCCGATCACGATGCCGATGACCAGACTGACGGGATGAATGCCGAACATGGGTTCTCCTTAGACGGGCTTGCCGACCGGCGGCGGGGTGTCCTTGGGCTGGTTCGGGTTCGATCCCGGTCCAGGCTTGACTTGATCGTTCGGACCACCCTTCGCCGCGCCGATCTTGATCGTTCGCGCGTCCGCGTCGTCCTTCTCGGCCTTCAGTTGGGTTTCGTTCTTCACCGGATCGAAGCCATCGGGGACGAAGCCGAGTTCCTTCGCCGCCGCGAAGAACTGTTCGCGAGAGATGTCGCCTTGAAGGCGCGCATTCTCCAGGAACGCCATCTTCTTCTCGTTCTCCTGGCTCAGAGCGAAGTCGATAGACACGTCCACGCCGTAGGTCTGGCCGTCTGTCGCTTCGGGAAGCTCCATCCACGTCATCGTGAAGTCGGTCGCCACTTCAAGGACGCTCATGAACTGGAGCACGATGATCTGAAGTGGAGCCATGTTCTGCGTTTCGTCGATCACGCGCGACGTGGCGGTCTCACGGCCGGGACGCTTTTTGAGCATCTGTGAGCCATACATCGCCATCTTGTCTTCAAGACCCTGGATGTCTCCAGAGCCTACGGCGATGGCTGTGCCGTTGTTCTCGACGTAGTAGAACTTGGCCTGCGGGTCGGACGTGGTGAGAAGTTCGTAAGAGCCGACCTTGAACGTCTTCTCTTCGTCGATCCCCGAGCCCGCGAGGATCGGGAACCGGGCCATGGTGATCGCCGCCGATTGATCGGCCGACGATTGGAAGTGCTTGACGTTCAGATAGGCGAGGTCTTCGAACGGGACCGACGCATCGGGCTTGGCTTGGAACTTCACCAGCGGAATACGCTTGGCCGAAGTCATGGACGCCGGGCTCTCGACTTCCCATTCGTCCTTGCCCGAGCCGCCGTTGTCCTTCTGACGGTAGGTGGTGATGCGGACGCGATAGTCGGCCGTCGATCCGGGGTTCAGATCGACTAGCTCATAGAGCTTGATCCGATTGACCACCTTCTGATCGAAACCGTCGTCCTCCAGGTCGGACGTGTAGATGCGGACGTGTGTCCAGGCCCACTTGCCCTCCAGCTTCATCCCGCGCGCCGAGATCACGTTCTCGGCGGGGATCACACACCAGAATGGACGCAGGTTCTTGTCCTGCATATCCTTCAGGGTCACGTTGTCGGGATCGAGGACGGTCGGATACTCGACCATGAGCCAGGACCAGCCCTTCGCCAGACCCTTCTCAAAGAAGTCCATGCAAACGGTCGTCAGGTCATTCCCTTCGCCGTCAATGTCGCTCGCAAGGAGCTTCAGGGGCTCAGGGGTGTTCTCGCGGAAGACGACAGGGTTCGCGAACGGCTTTCCTACCAGGAACTCCAGCGTCAGACGGAAGAAGTTCGTCAGGACGGCGCTGGCGTGCCTGTCCTGGTAGTTCATCGCACTCTCCCCCTGGTGCTTGGGGAGAATAGCCGTCTCTGCGTCTCGCATCGCCGCAGTTCCACCCAAGAGGGTGTTCACCAGCCACCACTTCGGCTGCATGGAGTTCCACTCCAGCGACCGGGTGTTCGGGTTCAGCGCTTCGGCTGACGGTTTCGTGCGACGGGGAGCGCGGGCCATGCGGTGAAGCTACGCGAGAGGGTTAATGAGATGCAAGGCGAGATCAGTAATTGCCTTGCGTCATGGTGCGCTTCTTCGTGGCGATCTCGTATCGGAGTTCGTCGAGAGCGTGATCTTCATAGTCCGTATCGATGTCATCGGGGTCTTTCGGATCGCGGGGAGCCCCCAGGAACGTCCTGAGAAGCTGTGGATTACGACCCTTAAAGAAGAACAGCCCTGGCTCTTCCCGAGACATGGGGACCATGTGAGGGATCACGTTGTCGTCCCTCTTCGCGCCAGCGATGACATCGGCCCGCTCGCGCGCGGTCAAGACCCGGCCATGCCACTCCGGGTCGTTCGACATCACGATCCACTTGGGGATGGCGTTCGACAGGCGCTCGCGGATCAGTTGCCAGCCGCGCTTCCTGGAGCCGGGGTCCTTGACCGCTTGACGGAAGGGCACGCCCTCGGCTTTGAACGTGTCGTGCATCGCCGGGCCGCGATCACGGGTGAAGATGTTGATGTCGGCCGGTCCAGGCTCCACTAGACCGTGGACGCCCCAATACTCCTCCAGTTCGCGTATCTTCGTCGCGACTTCGCCTGGAGTTAGCCTCTGGCCGTGGTTAGGCTTGCCGTTCCAGCCGTAAAGTTCTGCGACGCGAAATACGTCGCCGTTAACAGTAGGGTGAAGACGGCCTTGAGCATCATGGTAAGGAGACCCGTCAGAAATGGCATACAGACCAACGCTGTATGGCTTGCTGTAGCCCCAATCGAAGGCCCGATTGAGACGCCAACCCGCCGGTAGGTCAAATGGTTCCACGTCGTGATAGGACCGATCCCACAGATCGTCAAACATTCCGCCGACGCTGATCTCCCAATCGCCCTCCAGCCAAGCTCGACGCATGGCTTCGTTCGATCCAGCGGAAGCTCTAATCGAAGAACGGTAACTCGGATCATTCTCCAGGAGGATTTTGTTGGCCTCCAGCTTGAAGTTGATCGCGAGACGATCTGGCAGATCATCACCGTGTTCGTCCTTCAGGCCCGTCCTGATCTGGCCGCGCGTGTCGGGGAGAAGCCAGCGCTCCTTCACCCATAGGCGTCCTGGACCGTAGGGATTGGTCGTGCCGCGAATGATCCGGGGCATCTCCTTGGGGCCGCTGGAGCGCGAGCACGACATCATGGACAGGTAGCACTCGTCATTGGCCCACGCCGTCAGTTCCTCCCATCCGATGAAGGGAAGTTCCTGGCCGTGCCAATTCCAGTAGTCTTCAGGCGAGGCGAAGTGCGAGAACGTCAGTTGCTCGCCTTCAGGAAAGGTCCAAGTGCTGTCATTATGCGTGAACTTGGCTCCGGGGTAGATCAGCGGGAGCCATTGCTTCGATTGCTTGATGATGTCCTTCAGCGCCGGGTGCGTCTGACGGAAGATCACGCCGCGCCAGTTCGGCCCGAACCCGCGCCCGACCTGTGACGCG
>CATOGU010000038.1:0-16359 GCA_951799445.1 Pseudisothecium myosuroides | reverse complement strand
TACTCGCAGTTGCAAGCATGTTCATGGCCACCAGTCCAAAACTAGTGGCAGTAGTCTATGTGCTTGCTGCCTTCAATACTAAATTCTATAGGTAGTTGTGTGGGACCATGCTCTTGTCCACCTCCTCATGGAAACCTTGCCAACTGGTCATTTGTTTTGGAAATTAGTGCCAAGGAGATTGAATTGTGGTACAACAAGGCATAAAATGGTAGTCTACCTTTTTCACTGAGTAATGTCAGCATCTTCTTGAAGAAATAATTTATATCGTTTTTTCTTGACTACAATTTTTACTCAATTTTCTAATAAAATATGTTGGACAAGGTTAAGTTTGCATCCTCCAACCATCCCATTGTTGGAATTATTGTAGTTGACTTCAATCTTAGAGATATAAACTATTTGTACTTCACTTCAGAACCTACATCCACTGAACATGAATGGAAATTGAGTGTTTTTTTTTCTAGTGATACCTTCCCCCAACACTTTTGACTAGGTTCTTCAACTCAAAAATTAGAAAATCAAGATATTAGTGCAAAAACTAAAGTTAAAAAAATGTAAACCGAAAAATATAGTTTGGGAACTCAAGGTGTACAAAGAATTGTTTTCTTGAATTTAGATGCAATTGTCTTGCAATTTATAAGGTCTAATTCTCTAAAATATATTCTATGCCTTTTTTTTACTGATCTAGTACAACATTTTACAATAAAATATATTAAAAAAAAATTATTTCCTACTCTTTGCCATATAAATGGCAAATTTAGGTCATTTTTGATGGAAAAAGATCTTCCACATGTTTGGGTTTAATAATTATAAAATATTCTCAAGCAGGGATATATTATACTAAATGGGGTTTCTTGCACATTAAAGATCATATGCTAAATAACTTGAAAAAACTTAATCCTGGAGTACTCCAATGTCCTTATTCCATAAATACCCAATGCACCATAATTTGGAGTTGGATTTATGTCATAAATGCCCAAGCGCACCATATTTTGGTGTTGTTTTAACTCTAAAATTTAAATGAAATCTTACCATGATATTGTTTTTAATATTTTTTAGTTAAATACCATCCAAAGTCTATTATAAGCATCAAAAATCTAATTTTGAAAAAACGAATGTTTATGATTTTTGTATCAAAGATCTTGTGCAAGGGATGTCTAGTGCAAATATTGAATTTGTAATAGAAGATTTATTGAAGATGTGCCTAAAGTACATTTGATCTTGGATTAAAACTTTACATTTGCATTTACTTTTAAAAAGTTGTAGAAGATTTTAGGAAGCCACATATTGATCATAGTTATGCACGTTACATTCTTTAACCTCACATGTTTTTTCATGGCTTCAATTTTAGATTTGACATGTAAAAAGAGGATCGAAAGATTTTTAAAGAACTTTCAAGATCATAAAACCTTTACGATCAAAAAATATAATCTTTCAATTCGTAAATGATACTTTTTTTTTTTTTTTTTTTTTTTTCTCTTGAGATCACTAGATCGATGATACATCTAGTTAGAATTTGTAAAGGTATTATTTATTTTTACAGTGACAAATCTCATCAAAATATGGATTTCTTTTGTTTAGTTTTTTTGAGTGAACTTTAGAAAGCTTTAAAAAGGCCTTGAGAAAAATACAACAATTTTTTATGGACAAAATGTTCCTTTTTTTTGCAACTGCTAAATTCATATTTGCAACTAAAAATCCAGAACCCTGTACCTAACATCAAGGCACACAACCTCAAACCCAAATCAGTTAAAAAAAAAATTACTAAGAAGTGTGATCAATCTTTATTTGGGGAGGATGAAGGGGTTGAAGTCAAAGGCCTCTTTAGGAAAGTATGAAAAAAAAGATCTATAGACATTGCAAGTACGTTTTTGTAATTATTAGGATTAAAGATCATATTCAATTACATTTTTTTTTCTTATCATTAGGATATTTTTAAAAAATAAAAAAAATAAAAAAATCACCACAATACTTTATGGTCTACATTTTGTAATTAAATATGAATTCTAAAATTATGGTCACCTATTTAAAACTTAAAACTCAAAAGTTGCAAATTTAATTCCCCCATAATAATACTCCAAAATCTTCCTTTGAAATTCTACAACATCTATTGTAATTTTTAAACTTAAGCAATTCCAAAGACCATCATAAAATGATTATGTGTAAACATTCAAGTATACCAAATCTTGGGATGCTTGATCAAACCACTCCCCATTTAGATTCCCAAGTCACCACAACTTCTTATTCCATATTTTTTTTGAACCTTACATCTAATCACTCCCCATTTTTATTTCTAAATCACAACCACTCCTCATTCCATATTTTTTTGAACCCTCAATTAAAATCAGCCCTCACTCGGATCCCTAAATCACCACCACTTCTCATTCCATATTTTTTCTGACCCTTAGATCAAATCAAACCCCATCTTGTTTTTCCAAGTCATCACCACTTCTCATCCCATATTTTTCTTCATCCTTAGATTAAATCACTTCCCACTTTTATTTTCCAAGTCATCACCACTCCTTATTCCATATTTTTTTTTGACCTTTACATCAAATCATTCCCCATTTTTACCCCCCAAGTTACCACCACTTCTCATTCCACACTGTTTTTGACCCTTAGATCAAATCACTCCCCATTTTGATTTTAAAAGTCCCCTCCACTTTTCATTCCATATTTCTTTTGACCCTTAGATTAAGTCACTTTTTATTTTTTATTGGTAAGTCACCACCACCAGCTTAAAAATAAATGATTAAAAATAAATTTTTCTTTCTAGCTTAAAACCCTCAAATTGATTTTTAAATAAGTATGTTTATATTAGTAGAGTTATATTTATATTAGTAAAAAGGTTATGCTTTAAATCCCACCCTGTATTGGAGTTTCATAAAGAATAGTTTTAGCAACAAAATTGATGAAGACAAGTTGCCTAAGGATGACAAACCTACGATGAAGCTCCAGGGGGGATAGCTCCACCTATGTGATGAAAATAAAACTCTACTCGACAAATTAGGGTATTTGAAGTCAACATCACTATATGGAATGCCTTTAAAAACCAGGGTTCAAACTAACCCTACATTTCTCCTCCAATACAAATGGCAAGAATAATTAAATTTGGTGTGTCACTGAACCCTAAAACCTTGTTAGGGAACCCTAAAACCCTACAACTTTTAAGTTTACCGTAGCTGCGCACCTAACAGTGCTACACCCTACTTGTTCTACTACATAGGATTTAGGTGCTGAACCCTAAACCCTTTGCCATATCCTAAATGAACTACCTGGTGTTTCTATTCTACCCCACTAATAGATTTGCAAGCACCATAATGATCACAAAGGCTCTCCTTGGTTACCATTAGGTGCTCCTTGGCCAGTCTCCAACTTCTAAAATAAAATTGTTTTGAAAGGTTTGACAATCATCATCTCCATTCACCAATTTACCCCCTTTGATAGCATCCCCCTTCCTAACTTCCTTTTTTCTAGCGATTTTTCCCATCCTGCAATAAAGAAACACAAATATAATGTTAAATAACCATTCAAAATATTATAATACATTCATTATAAAGGTTCATCACTTAATTAACCAAATTTAAACATGCCTACATTTTATAAACTAAATACAAAAAAAAAAAAATACTTCCATAAAAATATAATTTTGTGAATGGCCCCCAATCCTGAATGATCGACACACATCACGCATTGTGGAATATTACTTTCTTTAAGTCCTATGAAAAGCTAATCTGATAGCACTACAGTGTAGGCTATATTTCCATGACACCAAAATCCATTTCACATAATTATATTCTAATCAAAATCTACAGTTCTAAAGGAAATAGAGGGCGAATGTACCCCAGCACTATGAGTATGCGTTGCACAGATATTGATGTTTGGTGGGAGCTATCCTACTGTGTTAACTTACGAATAATATACCGATCAAAATGTCCTAAACTGCCAACCCATTGCACACATGATGATAACTGAATGGCGAGGGACAAGTTTACAAGGACCCAACAAAGTTTGTGTTTAAACACAACAAATACGAATCCAAAAAATAGTAGAACAGGTCGAAAACTCACTGCACCACAATGAACAATAGCCTTCAGCTCCTTCAGGTGACGCGATTTCCCACCAACTTTAATCTGTTCCACACAAAGCATACAGTCTTGAGCATATAGTGTTGACCTGCATATTTTATAAACTAAATACAAAAAAGGGACAATACTTCAATGAAAATATAACTTTGTGAATGGCCCTCCATCGTAAATAATCGACACAAACCACGCATTGTGGGGCATCTTTCTTTAAGCTAATCTGATAGCACTACACTGTAGGCTATATTCCGCTCACACCTAAACCCATTTGACAAAAATATACGAAGGAGTCCCACCGAATGGATTGCTTTTTTGATTCCAAAGATAATTGCCCCCAGGTATGTAACTCCCCTATTATATGGCCTTGCTAATGATCACTTGTAATGCATTTTAGTCTAATTTCAAGGGTTTGAATTTATTTTGATGTACAATATTTTTTTAGCCTTTCCAACAAAGAGTTTCAAAAATGTAATTATGTATGATTCGAATATTTTTAGAGAACAATAATAACACTAAAAAACTAGTTATATGGCGTTTTGTAATATGTGCATCATGGAACAGGGTACCCACGTTTCTAGGCTAACCTTTTGAATAAAAATTTAAGATTTGTTTAGTATATATATAATACCTTGTGAATGAATTTTAATTTTAAATGGAAAGGACTTCTTCTAGTATGGATTCTCTAAAATTATGCATCAATGTCAAAATCCTTCATGTTGATATTCTTTTTTTTTTGGTACAACATTTTTAATACATCATTTTTTTTGAAAATTGGTCTTCGCCTTCCTCCTTGGTCCCCTTAATTTGAGAGGGTTTTTGATGAAAGTCATCTTTTAACCCCTAAATGCCCAAGTCTTGTTTTCATCCTCCTGAAATTTGCCCTAGATTGAACCCTGAAGCCAACATTTTGATAAGTTGACTCGATTTTTTTTTGAATTGTTAACCGTACAAATTCAAAGTAGACATGTTAGAGATCACGTAGGAAAAAAAAACACAACAATATCATTCAAGGATTGAGAGATTATAATGTTTGATCATCAGGGTGTTAAAACTATGAAAATCTTTGAGCTCTCTTTTTGCTTGCCAAATCCAAAAAACTCAAGACCAAAAAAATATGAAGTTGAAGGGCCTAACAAATGTAACCCCAATCAATTTATGATTCCTCAAAATCTACTGTACAATTTTTTTGAACGAATTTTGAATGTGATTTTTTCTCCAAGATCTAGTCTATTTGAGGCCCATTTCCAAGAGCTCTCAACACTACGGGAAGTCAAGATTGCAATGGGTATTCTTGTATAGAAACTTGAATAGAAAAATCACTATCATTTATTTTCAAGATCGGATTTTTGGTGCTAGAATTAGACTTTAACAAGAATCTTTCGAAAATATAAACTACTCAAAATAGCAATTGGGTTTAAGGGTTTATGTAACTTCAAAGTTTCTTTGACACCACATTCGGGTGCTTTGGGCATTCAGTGGTTTGAACAATTGAATGCCAATGACCCTTGTGTACAATAGAGGAGATGCATCCCGAGCAGTTGTCATATGATACTGTACGGAATGGTTTCAAATTTCAAATATCACAAGTTCTTGACAAGTTGATGAATTGCAATTCAACGCTTTCAGCGCTACATATTTACAAATGTTTATGAAATTGTGTGAGAAATTGCAATGTGAATTTCTCAAGGAGCTCATGCAGTGTCTCTATTTTTTCAGTGCTTCACAATGCAATGTCATTTATTGGAAGAGTATACGTAACCCCTAAAAGAATATTTGTCTCCTCAAGAGAGAAATTGGATTTTGGACAAGTTCCTATGGTCAAAAAAATTTCACGACTTTTTAAAAATTAGTATTTCCTCTTGGTTTATATTTTTGTTAGCATGGAAAGCTTAGGTTCATTCCATTTGGATGAGTGATTCCAAAGTTGTGAAGCCCGTTGTTTTCTGGGCCAGCCTAGCAACTTCTTTAGAAATAATGTACTGGATGTCCTTTTCAACTCGTTTTTTGTAATTATGGGTGATTGCAAGGAACACTCGTATTATTTTGCATCACACCTGGCATGCTAACATGTTTTTAGGTCATTATGGATCCGAATGGCTTAAGATTTATAGGAAATGTGCTCGTGACCATTATACACCTTGCCCAATTTTTATTATGTTGTTTCTTTCTATTATCTGAAAAATCAATATTACAAGACTATATCCATGTTCAGTTGACATGTGTGAAGGACACACTAGCTCAAATGATGTTCAAATTTCAAACCAAAAAAAAACTTGGGAAAATAAGGTGCTCAAAACCCAAATGAGAATGTATGCTACATCCCAAAATTTATTCATCTTTCAAACTAAGTTCAAAAACCTATGAAGTAGTCTACTTTAAAAGAGTCCATCCTCTTCCAATTGCCCCTATTATTAGCCCTAGAATGGATATAACGTGGTTTGTAACCCTTAAAGTCCCATTGGCTCTAGAAGAACCAAGATGCAACTTCAGGCAGGTTCATATGGTCTCCATATTCATCAATATTTTCTAAAACTTTTTGCACAGCTAGAAAAACACAAAAGCTTTTTGGGAATATAATTTTTTATTTCAATTGGTGCTTGGGAGCAAAAGTTATGGCACAAAAAGCCAGAAACAAAGGTTGGCGGACAACACAAAAAAACACAAAAATTTAAATTTTAGTTCGAAAAAAAATCACTAAAAAATTATATTTTTGTCTATATGTAAAACTCTGATTCATTCTATTTGGACTAGTGATGAAAAAGTTATGGACAATCTTGTTTTTCGGGCAATCTGAGGTTGTTCTTGAAATAAAAAATTGTCCAACTTTGAATGCTAATATCTTCCAATCCGTACGGTCAAATTTGATGAAATTTTAATCACATGATCCCAGGCAAGTGAAGTACAAGTTACTATGGCTAGATTCCTACACAAAATGTTTTTTGTGCTTTCTTGGGTGAATGTAGCGGAAATGGCAGCTTTGAGTGGTTTGGATAGAAAAATAGCCTTAGGACTTCAAGGGGGTTAAATGTACCTCTTTAGCCATTGAGTGGATCAAGGGAAAAGCATTGTTCATTACCAAAGCTGACTACTTTCTTTGGTTTCCTCACATCTCTTTACAACTTGCAAGTGGACGGATACCAGGAGAGCTGCGGTCACAAATAGGTCCCTGGAGCATAAGTAATTCAATAATGCTTTGAAAAGCATGAAACCAATTGTAGTACATTTCGCATCCATTCTACTTTTTCTGAAAAATGAATTAAAAAATTGGTCTGTACAACTTTCGATTTAGAAAATCAATTACACCATCACGGTCAAATGACATGGACCTATTTCATGACATGCACCTATTCAACGACATGGATTTTTATGACAAGGATCCTTTTAATTAAAAGGACCTATATCATTTCAAGGATCTTTTTTATTTCAAGCATCTTTTTTATGGTCGTCATTGTAATATGTGAACTAATCCGACTAAAATATTTATTCAAGTTCAATTCAAATTTATGGTACAAACTATTTCATTTCAATATTTTAAAAATTAATGAAAACCCTAAACCCTAAAACCACAAGGAAATAATATTTTTTCATACAACATTGTTATCATTACATGAATATATTACATCGCATCTTTCCATGTAAACATGTTCAAGGTATGAAGGAATAATTTGTTTTATTGAAGATTTTAAACTTTATAAAAAAATTCGACTTTCTCCAGAGAACTTTATCTTTGAAGCACCTAACAAAGTTTTTGGACAATAAATCAATATTCGAGAATTTGGTACAAATTCACATTTTTAAAATTTGGATTTGGATTCGTCCTGAACCCTAAAACCCTGAACCTTAATTATTTTTTATAGCTTTTGAGTACGTAATCAAAAAATAATTATTGATTATGTAATCTTTGTTGATTTATGGGTATGGTTACCTAAATATATCATTTAAAATTATAACGAAATTTATAAAGTTTTTTTAGATTGATGTATGAATACGGAATTTTAAATCCTTACTATTGAATTATAAAGTATGGAGTTGTGAAATCCGTAGTTCAAGTGCAATTCAATAATCCTTGACGTGAAATTTGTCTTTTATGTCCTATTCACATAATCAGCATACAATCTCAACATTATAATTGTTTAATGATTAAAAATTTGATATTGAAAAGTTCAAGGTATTAAGGTTGTATGTTCAGCAAATCCTCCTAGGTCATAGGTTGAAATTTTTGATTTAACATTCCAAATTAAAGACTTTTTGTAGGTAAAAATGAAAATGAATTTTTTTTTGAGGGAAATGTGTCAGGGGAGAAGTGACACTGGTGTAACTCCTTTGAGAAAAGGTGTGACAGTGTACCCGTAAATGCATTGCATTCTTGTAGCTACAACCTATAGGATTTGCTTACCACCATTGGATTTGTAGACCCCGAAAATGGGGGGACCCTGAATTCTGATACCAAGCTATACATGTATCCAAGCCCCTGCAAAAAAGATACCCAAACTCTCCAATTGGGCTCTCCTACGAGGAACCTTGACATTTTTTGCGAACCCAACGCCCCTTTATTCATTTCACTCCCACGCAGGGAGGCATGGACGATACAAACAAAACTCCACACTGGAAGAATTCTCACTGTCACAGTCCTTCAACACCCTAAACCCTAAAACCAAAGTCACTTCAACGACCGCCACATGTTGGACAGCGGCGTGCCCTCCGCTGCAATCATGGCACGCTCCTGTAGCTCCTTTACCGTACGTCCTACAAAGGTGATGGCAAATTTATCCCTGATGGCCTGAAAATCATGTTTGCCAAACTGTTCGAGACCTTGGATCAAAGTCCTGTCGTCCTTCTCCGTGAATGGCAATCTTGGCTTCTTCTTTGCCTGTTTGCCCAATTGAGCAAACATGTCCTCAACAGTCTTAGCTCTCCCCTTGGTCGCTTTCACCTTGTCGGCTTCAGGCTTGGCCTTCCACGCCCCGGCCTCATTTGCTCCATCTGTCGGCATATCCTTCTCCACAATCACGGTATCATCGCCGTCTTCCTCTTCCCGAGCCGGTCCCCCTGCAAACCTGAGCTTCTTGACGCAATCCTCCCCTCCTGCCTTCTTGGACGTGTACTCCGGAGAGGCAAACTCATGCCGTGACTGGGGCCGCTGATGCGATTGGGAGCTGGAAGGCAGCGATATCGACTCTGCGCGTTGTAGAACCTTCTTTGCAACCGCATTCAAGCCTCCTCTCTTACTTGTCAATCCTACACGCACCATCTCATAGATTCTCTTCTGCTCTTCCAACACCCTGCGCAAGTTGGCGTGCTCCTCCCTCGCCTCCTGCAAGGCCCGGTCCAACTCCTCGAGCCCCGAGGTCCGACCTGCTCCCCTTGCCAAGGTGGTCATTCCCCCGCGTCCGGCAGCATTACACATCATCCGCTCCACTACGGACGGACCGAATAGCTCCCACACGATTCCTAGGAAGTCCGACAACAAAGACCTGGCCTGCTCGTCCCTTTCGCGGGTAGATCCATCCGCCTCGAGACTGAGCAATAGCCCCAACAAAATATCGACGTGGGGATCCAACTGCCCTTTCTGCAAGGGCAATTGGGAGAGGCCAGAGCCCCACAAATGAACCTCATCCAACGCGTGACCTCCGTCCACCAAATAGTTTCCCAGGTACTGCACCCACGTGATGGCCTCGGGCAGGTCAATGAAGCATTCACATTGCTCCACCATGTTGGTGAGCAAACGTGCGACACACATCTGAGCCAATCGCTGAACTCCCTCGGGAAGTTCCGGCTGGAAGTTGTTGTGCAAAGTGCGGACTACATCCGACCCGGACGAGTGACGGAGTAGGAACTCCCAATACCAGATCGCCATGAACTTGGAACCCGGGGCATCTCCTCCCATGGGAAAGGAATCCATGGCACAAAATCGACTCGAGCAGCTCCAAAATAAATTTGCAAAGTTCGAGAAATAGCTACGAGCACAGTCGGGAAAAAGGAGCAATTGCATCGAAATGTCGAATGCCTGGTAATCATCAACGGAGCTCCACTTAGAGAGGGAGTTCGGTGCGGGGCAACTACCAGTTCCATTTGGGAGGTTTGCACCGGGTTGGTTTTCGGGGGTGTAACCGGAGTTTACGGAGTCAAAGTTTAGTTGCAATGGAAAAATCCAAAGATGGGAAACGACGGAAAAATTGACATACTCCAAAATATTATTGAAAAGGATGGTTGGTCTATTTTTTTCAATCCTTGATCTCTAGAGTGATTTATGAGGTCATTTTTGGTCCCAAACCACGCAAAAATGTCCCTTCTAATGCGAACGACAAATTTCTCAAATATTTGTTTCTCCCGCATACAGTCAGGCCTCGATAAGTGTTACCTCAATGAGTGTTAAAACTCTGTATGTGTTATGGAGACTTTCGCTCCCTTGAAATTAAGACTAGTCAGTGTTATGTGTTAAGCATTGCGCAATGTTGCGCTCCCGACTTTGTTAATTTTTCCTTGGTAAATGATAAGTTTCCAAAAAAAGGCTTTTCGTAAGAGCCATCACTTGGGGGGAGATAATTTTGTGGTGAAGTAATAGTTTCTGGTTGCAAAGTGACTCTAGATGTCCATTTTAGAAACAAATGGATAGGTACATGTATTTTCAAGTTCGTAAACTAAAAGATCATACATATGTTTAAGCTCATAAAGTAAAAGATGAGTGTACTTTTAAGTTTTTACAAGCTTAAAAATAAAAGGCAAGTCGACAAATGGCCAAGATTATGAGAAGGGATTGAAGGCAGAGGTTGTAGGCTTTAAAGATGTAGGTAGTGCTCTCCAGAGTTTGGAGAAGTTTTTGGAGCATAGACCTAATGACACCATGTTATCTATTAGCATTATGGAAGCACTAGAAGAGGAGGTAGAATCTCAGCACAGTGATGACAGTGAAAAATGCACAGATGTTCCCTTCATCCAATGAATGAAATTCCCTGCCTCACATTTCCCTGTGAAGGCACATTCCTTGTGAACATCGATTTGCTACATTTTTGTGTTTCCTGGGAGGGGAGTTTTAGTACAATACCTGCAGGGAATTCGAAAAACGTTCCTTGTGCTTTGGAAACCATGTACTACCCATTTCGAAGCTTCTTATGGGAATTTGGCCGAAGAAAAGGGTTGCAACAAAAGCCCTATATCCTATTGTTGATTTCCAATTCTTGTTCCTGGATTTGGGATCCATTTCAATTGACATGAAGGAAGGAAGATGATGATAGGAGAGGAGAATAGAAAAAAATGATGGGTGTTATGTATGCTCATATTAGAACTCGAGTGTATTTTTATTTACTGTACAAATTTATTATGAACCCAAAACTACGATGATCCGGAGGATGTGAATGTCATATTGATGCTTCTTACAAAGCATTGGTGTTCGACATTGCATGTTCTTACCGGGATACGTTTTTTCTATTGTACGGATGAATAGACCACCCCAAACATTGATTTTCGATCATTTCATATTTCTTTCATTTCGCCACATGATTTCACTTGTTTTCCCTGAAACAGCTCTGGATAATTTCATCTTCTCTACGGAATATATTATCAATTTATCTCCATCGATTTTTTCCCTCCGATAATGCCGAAGGAGTTTATATTTTATTCTGATTTGAAAATATGATAGAATAAAATGACAGGGTGGGACACATGTAGCCGAGGCGACCTCAACCCTAAACCATTACTGGGAGAATGGCCGGGTGAGTGCCTCCCGCCCCACGTCTTTGTCCAGTGAGCGACGGAACCCATCCCGACCGCCCATCCAATCTAAACCCCCAAAAAAAATTTAATAATAAAACCCAAAAACCTTGACCCATCAACCCTGAGCCTCTTGAGCAAACCCTAAGGAAGACTGTAGCTACGCACCTGACGGCGCTCCGCTACAGGCCTAGACCCTACTCGCTCCGTTCCGTAGGGTTTAGGTTTCATCTATTTTCTGGATGAAGGAAGGGGCCACCCGACCATCCTTCCGGCAGTGGCGGTGAAGTCATCGTTGCTACGTTCTACCGGGTGCCCACTCCAATCACACCCGAGCCCAATCAGAGCTTCGTTCACGAAACCCACGACTCAAGGATTGCAATCATTTCATGCAAGACAGTCTTAGGACAGCCATTACAATTTAACGGTTTATGAAAAGAAGACGTCACCTTCTCCGATCCAAACCACTTGAGGAACAATTATGTCTGGTACGGGACCACAGAACGTCGATCCACAGCATTGTTATTAAAACCGTTTTTGTCCTCTCCCACGACCAACAGACGAGAGAGACCAATCACACGAGACGGTCCAAGGAAGCACAGCTGAAAACTATCACCAAGACTAGGCAACTAAAAAACTATGATCGAATCACGGCCTTCAGTTGTATGACCCATGTGCCTTCTTCTGTTTTTCGAGGTTCTTGTTCCTATCTTTGAGTTGGGCAGGTGTCACTCCCCCGAGCAGTGTGGGATGTTGGTTTTTGATCTTCTTCCACCTAATGCTGCCATGACACCCATGCTGCGCGACCCCTTCCTGGATTGCTATGTCCATCTCATTTGTGAATATTCCTCTCACCTTCTTTTTCACTCCACCGGTGCCCGATGCAGGCGCCCCGGTCTTCGCCTGTAAGCCCCTCCCTTTGGTGTCCGGCAAAGGAACATCCTCCGGAGACATAGTGCCACCCTCTCCCTCCTCCTCCTCTTCCTCGTCCTCATCATCAGACACGCTTCGGCAGCGCTTGGATGGATTCGGTTGTATCGGTGCCCGTTCAAATGGCTTCGCTGCCTTCAGTGGCAGCGGTGTGCACCCGCCCCAGGTTTTTTTCGGTGCCTTCTTTGTAAAATCGGAGAACCGACCTACCACGGAGTTGGGTTTGGAAAAGTACTGGACGAACGTCACCTGGGATTGGACTTGCGCAACTTCCATCCCCACTCGAAGAAAGGTGTGCTTCCCGCCTCGGAGCTCAACACCGTGTCCTTGTAGGGCATCCAAGGCATCCGTTTCTTCCTCGATCTGTCGCTTCAAGGCCCTGTTGTCGTCTCCCAGGGATTCGAAAGCTTTCAGCAGCTCCGCCATCCTCAACTCAGCTCTAGAGTCCTCCTCCGACATGTCAAGCCGCCCTCCCACACGCTCCACCGCACCACCTGCAGCGAGGACGGTCAACGCCAGACGCCCAAACATGGGCCAAACGATGCCACAAAACTTGCCGAGCATGCGTTTCGCCCGTCGTCTCACGTCTTCGCTCTCTTCCCGTTTCTCCAATACTAGTAAGCCGCCCCTCAAAGCCGTGATGTGTGGTTGCAGGGCCTCCTTCTCCAAGGAAAGCTGCTTGGAGCCCGGCCCCCAGTGCGCCTGCTGGAGGTTGGCCGCCGCATCTCCCACCAACGAATCTTGGAAGCTGTCCAAGCAATGCAGGCTCCTCAATACCACCTCCCACTGATGTTCGTCACCCTCGGAAATGTTCTCCAGTTGATTCAAGTACTGCATTTGAACTAACCTATCGACGGAAACGGGGAAGCCTTCCTTGAAGGATTCCGGAATTCCATCCCTTGACCCGCCCAATCTGGTGTACCTCAAGAGATACTCCCAGACCCAACTATAAACGAAGCTTCCCCCTATCTCCTCAAAATGGTCGCGAGGAGCAGGGCTCCCATCCGTTGCCATGCCCACGGTCGTCGTGTTCGAACTGTGGTACTATGACAGCTGCACTCCCACCCGCAATTCGCAGAGACGCTATCAAAAATGATACCCACAGAAGAACGGGGACCGAGAAATGTCGTGGATACAATTGCCTCAAAATCGCCGACCGAACCGGATTCATCGCTGGAGTGAAGGGTCAGTTGACTCCTACACCACAAGTGCTTCGAGGTCACTGCAAGAGGTGGTTTGCTGCAGTCAAGGATCGGCTTCCTCGCGCACTAGGAGTGGTTTGGGTTAGGGATAGGGTGACCTAAACACCGAAGTTCAACACCAGCTTCCTTGTCCACTGGCAGTGGTCCAAAATCCCAGGAACTCGAATGCTCGATCCTAGGGACGGGCTCATGATTGGTGTATGATGCATGACTGGGTGGTAGAGGGAGTTCGTCTTCTTTTGTTTTTTCGGATGATTCCGCGCCAAAATATTATATCAAGGTTGGATGTTGTTGTCAATACGAAGATCGGATTACTCTTGGATAACGGTATTGAGGAAGAACTCGTGTCAAGGCATCTTCGATTTGCAGATGCAACACGGGCCACTCTTGGCCTTCTTGTTCGGAATATGCCGTCACAACAGACTCACCCTTACAGGTTGGTTTCCTTGAGATTGAAGGTCAAATTCTAGAGGTGCCAGTATATGAAAATTCTAAGTCGTCGAAACTAGATATCTCATCTTCTTCCAGTGACAGGGCCAACAAGAATTTCGAATCAAGGGAGCTGTGGACCTTGCTCAAAGCCCCTTTGTAATGTATTATTGTTTGTAAAAGTTGCTTGTTTCTGGACTTAAGTACTAGTTTCCATTTCCATGTTACAGCATTGTACTTACAGTGATAAGCTTGAATTGAACTACTTCCCTTCACATTACCATTGTAGTCTAGATTAATCAAACATTGTGATTTAAAAGCCTTAGATGCTGGAAGTCTTCATTTTGAGTTGCAGTTCGGTGTCTAAATTGATTTAGGGTTAAAATTGGGGTTTCCTTGGCCCTAATTTGCTATTAGGGCTTCCACAGAACTTGAAATTTTCAAAAAAGCTTTACACAGTTCTCTTCCTTATTAGATTGGGATTCTAACCGTATACTAACATCGCCAAAAGCATACACACACAAGAACTTATTTTCTCTATGGGACGCCCCTGTAAAACCCTAAACCCTAAACCAAATTCAAAACTATATAGGCTTGCAATCATCTATATTTTGCATGAATTAAGTTGACTCGATTTTATAACAGTGATGGATAGAATATTGAATGGGTCATAATCTACATTTAGACTCCAATCTTTCTTTACTTGAAAATGGACTTACATTGAATCTTTGAGGTTTTCTTTTGAGGTTCCAAGTGCCTTGACAAATTATATCCTTGGTTTTGATGCATGTTTAGGTACCTTGAGAGGTGAGTAGAGGAAATCTATTATGAGTATCCTTTCAAGTTTGTTGATTGAACCGAGCCTTTAAATGTATACAAATTTTTAGCTGAAAGTCAATCATCATTTGTTGTCTAAGATTTCAGATTCATTACCAATGTTCACATAAGGGGGCATGACACATTCTATATCGTCTTACTATTTTTTGAAGTCGAGGGGTTTGAATAATTTTGAATCACACTTGACTTGGTATCTTATCATGAATTGGTTTATAGTTGCAAATTTTCAGGCATTCAATTTCAAGCTACTAGTAATGGGAATCTTTTGGGGGGAGTTTTGACCTCCAACAATCAAGTAAGGTGGCTGTAGATGGTGCATTACGTAGCTGCAAAAGTGGTTGTCATTCGAGTAGCCGAACTTGGTAAGTTTGGTTGTGGCACACATTCTGAATAATTATGGGTTTCTTATATTTGATGCAAGAAAACCTCTTTTGTTTTTAGTTAGGGTAGGAGTATATCAAGACTCTAGTGCGTAGCTAATGTTTTCAAATGGTAGGTTAGTAGTTGTTCAACTTACTATCCAATGTGAGCTCCTGGGTCTCCCTGCTCAGTTTGGAATCTTCTTGTTAAATCCACGACAAAGCTGGCGTTTTATCCCGATCACTACGGACTTTTACTGCTGCGACCTTGGAGCTTGATAGTTTGTTTGAAGGTGCAGTAAAGAAGCAAGAAGCTCTTTTTGCTGCAACTAAGGAGCTTGAAGTCTTGAACGCACATGTAACAAAAGTGATATCTAGCAAATAAAGGTGATTTTAATAGTTGGGGTAGACCTTGTTATCATGGTCCATTCTGTTCTTGTTCAGTAATGTGGTTGTTTTCACAAATTAGTCTTTAAAATTCTAGTTTAGAGCTGCCGTGCGGTCGGTGTGTGGCTGACCACGCTGTTGTTTGTATCCAGCATTGTCCCTATTGATTCCCAACTTTCAAGTCTGTTTTGCATTGAAAGTCTGCTTTGTGAAAATAGGTGGTCAGACAGTTTAATCGTGTGATTCATTCTCGCAAAGTTGGACCAACATCTCTTTTTTGTGGATCAGGTACTTGAAACCTTGCATCGTGATGGAGAATTAAGATTATATCCCGTATCTTCTTGTGTACTTTCGGATTCTAGTCCTGATTGGAATAGCTCCTCATTACATTCATTTTTTGTTGTGTCGAATTGGATTACATAC